>CM075183.1:21010280-21030280 GCA_037577475.1 Chaunax sp. Z400
AAAACTAGGATGACACCCTCAGCGCCGGACAGGAATGTCACAGAAAAAAGAGAGATGAAGAAATAAAGAAAGAGAGAGAGAAGACAGATGGGTGAGAACGAGCGAGGAAGGACATGAGGAGAGAGAGAGAGAGAGAGAGAGGGGAGAAGAAGAAAACTCTGGGGACTCAGAATGACACATGCAGTATTACTCACCATCCCCATACATCACATACACACTGGATCTGTAGCTTGAGCACAAACAAACACAAGGACACCAAAAGACAAACCAGCACACTTTCTCTGCACTGTAAAAAAGGAACTTTAGGGAACCGTTCAGAATTAGGAAGAAATCATCCAAGTAATCACCTCTGCCAACCAGAGTTGGAGGAGGTGATGTTATCACCCATGTTTGTTTGTTTGTTTGTTTGTTTGTTTGTTTGTTTTCAAGAAAAATTGTGAAGAGGTGGATTTTGGGTGAAGGAAGACTTGATTACATTTTAAGGTGAATCCTGGTAGGAATGTGAATTTTTCTTCACTCTTTCACTTCCTGCAACATTTTGACCTTTATTCACATTCTGCCAAAAAAAAAAAAGCTTTAAGAATCTACTTAATTGATTCATAAAAATTATCAATTTAAGATTTAAATGTAAGAAATCAAAATAATTTCACAGCTGTTCTTGACACAGTGCATTTAGCCCAACATCAGTAGATTAAGTTGCCTCATAAAGATTCTTTTTAATAAGTAATTATGCATAAGATGCTAGGATCAAAAGTGTTTTATGAAATTTAACCACAAGCAGCAGAAGAACAGATTTCTGTTAGCTTCACTCGACGCCTCTGATCAGATAATCACACCTGATCAGGATAAACTGGACCTTTTAATTTCAAAAGAAACGGTGATTTGAACCTTTAGTGGTCGTCTGTGTTCCTTTAAACGAGGCTAGCAGGCTAAAGATGGACGGCAGAGAGAGAGAGAGAGACAGACAGGAGGAGAGATGAAGAGAGGCGAAGATAAAACATGGTATAGGTAGGAGAGAGAGGAGATGCTCTGAAAGAACAATGGAGGAAGAGAGAGACATAAATGATGGTCGGTGAAAGAAATGAAGGGAGAGGGAGAGATGAAAGATGACAGGTGTGGGAGGCAGTGGGCGCGAGGGAGAGAGACATAGAAAGACAGTGAGAGAGATGAAAGATGTTAGGTGGAGGAGGAGGGGTGTGAAAAAGAGAGAGAGATGACAGGACGATGAAGAAGAGGAGGAGGAGAAGAGGTGAGCGTCCTTGCACTGTCAGGGGCGATCGATGGCACATCATTTACATTACACTGACTTAACTGCAGAGAGAGAGGGAGATGGAGGGGGGAGGAAGAGATTGATAGAGAGGGAGGGAGGGAGGGAGGAAAGGACAGGTAAAGGAAGAAGAGGGAGGGATGGATGGAGGTGAGGGATGGAGAGTCGGAGGGGCAGAAAATTAACTACAGTTGAGAAGAGATGGAGGGATGAAAGGAGGGTAGAAAAGGGGAATGAAATCGATCTGATCATGGTTGGGGCAAGTCTTTCTTTTTTTCATTCTCTTCTTCCTCTTCTTCATCATTTTGTCTCTCACCTCCCACCCTCCTCCCACCCTCCTCCCACCCTCCCTCAGTTATGTGTCACACGTCTCTTCTAATTACTTTCATCCCTCCTTGTTTGCCATCATTGTTAGCCACCCAGCTCTCTGCTTACTGGTTAGCAATGCTGTTAGCCTGTTTACTCTTTAACGGGATAATAATCCGTTTGGGCTACATACAAACGTGAGCATGCTAACATACTGGTGTTTAGCAGCTTTATATTTACTATTTTCAGCATCTCTGCTTGGCATGATAGCATTTACATCTCTCTTCTCTTATGTTTTCCCCTCTGAACAAAAACCAACACTGTTTGCTAACTGTTAGCAATACTACGAGGCTGTTTATATTGTAATAAGACTAGCTTTAATCCTGGAATATGTGCAAATACAAGCATGCTAACATGTTAAGCAGGTATGTTTAATCATCTCAGTTTAGCTTGTTAACAATATTAACACACCTTCCATCTACACAGATCCACTCCGCTGCTTTCTTGTTGGTTAGCGATGCTACTAGCTTGTTTACACGAGAGTAAACCTAATCCTAATGCTAATAATGCTAACATTCATTAGGTATAATCATTAGGTATAGACAGATAGATATACTTTGTTCATCCCAAAGTGGGAAATTTATCATGTTCAGATCTTAATTAACATGGTATTATGCTAATGTAGCATACAATTTAGCATTTTGAACTTGATTAAAAGTGAAGGGATTACTGCAACAATTAGCTGCAATTCAACCTGAGTGGAAAATGAATGTCTGATGTTGAAACAGTTCGCTTTAGCATTAGCCTAGCATTATGAGCTAACACTTTACTCTATGTCATCTTTTTTTCTTTTATTTCTCCTCCCCCTCCCTCCTTCATACCACATGTGACATTCCTTCTCAATGTGGCGCATTGAAAACTTCCTGTTGTTATGGAGCACTTCAAAGAGATGGAGGGGGAGACGGGGGGGGGGGGGGGAGACAGGGAGAGAACATGGAGTCTGTTATAGTTTTACCTCTTAAATGCTAACATGTGAGAGCACCGTGTACGCTTGTATGAATTACCCCGTGTGTGTGTGTGTGTGTGTGTGTGTGTGTGTGTGTGTGTGTGTGTGTGTGTGTGTGTGTGTGTGTGTCTGTGTGTGTCTGTGTGTGTGTGTGTGTGTGTGTGTCTGTGTGCACGCCACATGCCGAGGGAGGAGGTAATGACGCTTACAGCCAGCGCACACTCACGCAGACATGCAGACACACGTTAGCGCATCGACCTGTACAAGTTGTCTCGTCAGCAAGTGTGTGTGTGTGTGTGTGTGTGTGTGTGTGTGTGTGTGTGTGTGTGTGTGTGTGAGGTGTTTAATATTTAATGCGTACTGGTTAAAAATGCAGGAGTGTTTTTGTCTCCTGTCCCATAGCACACCTGTTCCTCTGGAAGGAGAGTAACTGAAGGATGGATGGATGGAAGAATTGATACAGTAGCTGAGTGGATCAATGATAGAGGGATGATGTTTGATGGTGATCAGAGAGATGACAGAAATAGATAGATGGTTAGATGTAGTAGAAGGATGTAGAGGGGAGGATGGAAGGATGGGAGGAATGAAAGGTGGGTGGGTGTGTAGATGGATGGATGGAGGGATTTTACATATGGTTGGATGGAAGAATAGATAAATGGAAGGAAAGATGGATGGATAGTTGGATGGATGAATGAATAGAAAAGTGGTCGGATGGATAGAATAAATAAAGACAGGAAGTAGAAGGATGACTAGAAAGCACAGAATCAGACTCAGAGAATAGAGGAAGGAAAAGCGAGGGATGAACGGAGGAGGAGGTGTCAGGAGTTAATCGATGTAGTTTTCCTGTTTCCCTCCTTTCTGTGTTTGAAAGTGATTTTTCTCCTTTATTATTCTCGCTCTACTTCCCTTATCAATCGATACTTATTATTGGTCTCCTCACTCTCCGTCTATTTCTACTGGTCCTTTCTTCTTCTCCTCTTTTTCTCCATCCCTCTGTCAAAAAGAGGCAGAGAAAGAGAGAGGAAGGAAACACTCTGATACACAAACACACAGAATGAAGTCATTCATCTGTCCAATCAAAGAGGAGGAAGCCCAGAGGAAAGTAAACATCCATCTCTCTCTCTCTCTCTCTCCGTCTGTTAGTCTCTCGTTCACTGAGTCCGTGAGTCTCCATGATGATGATGCTCCTGTGTGGACGGACAAACATCTCATCTCTCTGGTGTCTCTTTAAAAAGAATAGATTGTTGTTACTCTACAGAGGAAAGGGAGAGAGAGAGAGAGAGAGAGAGAGAGAGAGAGAGAGAGAGAGGATGAACGTGTGACACGATTTATGATGGACGACAGAAAACAGAGGGAGAGAGGGAGGAGATGGAGTCTAAAAAAGAAGGAAAAGAAGGTGGGATGGGAGGAAGAAACTGGAAGAGACAGAAAGACAGACAGAAGGAGTAAAAGACGGGAGATACAGAAAGAAAGGAAGGAAAGGGAGAAAGAAAGGTAGTGAGATACAGATGGAAGGAGTGAATGAATGGAGGGAGGAAGGAAGGAAGGAAGGAAAGGAGAAGAAAAAGAAAGAAGGAAAAGGAGAGAGACAGAATGAAGGAAAGGGAGGAAACAGTGAAAGAAGGAAAAGGAAAGAGATGAAAAAAGAAAGCAGGGAAGAAAAAGAAAGACAGAAGGAAAGAGAGAGCGATACAGAAAAGAAAGAAGGGAGAGAGAAAGAGAAAGTAAGAAAGAAAGTGAGATGGAAAGGGAGAGAGATACGGACAAAATGGAAGGAAGGAAGGAGGAGAGAGAGAAATAAAAGAAAGAGAGAGAAATGAAAAATGGGAAGGAAGGCAGAGAGAGAGAGAGAGAGAGAGAGAGAGAGAGAGAGAGAGAGAGAGAGAGAGCATGATAAAGACAGATTCAGGGAAGGAAGAAGAGTAATCGATGGAGAGGTTGTGACATCATCATTTGACCTCACGTTGGGGGAGGGCAGAAGATGAAAGGGGGAGTTAGTGGAGAGACAAAGGAGATGGATGGAGGGATGGGTGGATTAATGGAGCAATAGATAGAAATAGAGGAGAAAGAGGAGTTTTAAACTGGAATTAAAAAACAGAATAATTTGATCTGTGGAAGGACGATGATGATGATGATGATGATGATGATGATGATGATGATGATGTACAAACTGAAAAGATTCAACAGTCAGAAGTGAATCAAAAAATACAGCAAGAAAAAGCATCAAAATTTAAATCAGAATAAAGAAACTATTTAAGAAATAATTAAAACCAATTAATCAAAACAGGATTAATTATGTCTCAATCAGTAATTTGATTAATTATGTCTTAATCAGTAATTTGATTAATTATGTCTTGATCTGCACTGACTGAAAATAAAATATGACAAACTAATAATTGATAATACTTTTGAGAAGGTCACCACGCTGCAGTGAAGGCAACACACACCTTTACTCCTTATTGGACACACACCTGGGCTGATGGTGTGTTCAAGAGGTGTCGGAATAATCTGAAAAATTAGCTCCCGACTGGGAAAATTCACCTGAACAATAACTTCCACTACTTGCTTTAGTAGTTTGACGTCACAGATACAGAAACATGGTGGAAGAAATGAAATGCAATTTAATCTTAATCATTTTTTATGTAAAATGTAAAAAGGTTTTAGTTGTGTTAGAAAAGTTAAGATACAGTAAATAAGAATGTAACAAAAACACACTTAAAAACAAATGAATGAAAATGAGTTAAAATCAGAAAATAAAATAATTAAATACAAATAATAAAAGAAAATAATTAAATAGCAGGTCCATGTAAATGAATGAAATCTTGTCTCTAAAAACAAGAAAACTGATAAATGAAAGAGGTGGAAAAATAACACTAAAAAGAAGGAAAACAGATGAGAGCAGTGATGGAGAGATGAAAGAGGGACAGAGATTTTAGCTAAAGAGGGTCGACCCGTCTCTCTACCCACATATTGACTGTACCTGATGAACTACGGTGTGTGTGTGTGTGTGAGTGTGTGTGTGTGTGTGTGTGTGTGTGAGTGTGTGTGTGTGTGTGTGTGTGTGAGTGTGTGTGTGTGTGTGTGTGTGAGTGTGTGTGTGTGACCTCTGCACGTTCCCAGCTAAATCAATCTGTCAAACGTGTTAGCGACTCTGTGCTTATTCACCGCCATGCCTGTTTGTGTGTGAGCGAGACCGACCCTGACCGGCCATCAGAGCCAATGACGGAGTATTGATCAAGGCTCCGTCACCATGGAAACGGCCATTTGGGAGGACAGGCGAGGGTGCGTGTGTGTCAAAGTGGGAAGACTTACTTCAAGGTGGCTCATCGGATCATCTGGTGTGTGTGTGAGTGTGTGTGTGCGTGTGAGTGTGTGTGTGTGTGTGTGTGTGTGTGTGTGTGTGTGTGTGAGTGTGTGTGTGTGTGTGCGTGTGTGTGTGAGTGTGTGTGTGTGTGTGTGTGTGTGTGTAAAATGTCAGCTCCATGTTTTCCATTTGTCGCATGTTTTTGTGTTCTTGTCCAAATAAATGTCATCAAAAAACACAAAAGTAGCAAATATTCCAATTTATTTACTGAAGATAAATAAGAACCTCTTTGATTATGAGACATTATTGTAAACAAAAATGACAAAACAATGACTTCATCTCTCAAAAACATTTTCTTTCAAAATAACAACTTTTACTACCTCAAATAAGGACTTAGTCTTAAAGTGAGGACTTAATATCTCAAAATGACAACTTAGTCTGTCAACTTATGGATTCAGTCTTGTGAAATATGATGACATGGTCTCTCAAAATCATGACTTTGTTTCTCAAAATGATGACTTAGTTTCTCAAAATGATGACTTAGTTTCTCAAAATGACGACTTTGTTTCTCAAAATGACGACTTGGTTTCTCAAAATGACGACTTAGTTTTTCAAAATGATGACTTAGTTTCTCAAAATGACAACTGAGTTTCTCAAAATGACGACTTTGTTTCTCAAAATGACGACTTTGTTTCTCAAAATGGTGACTTTGTTTCTCAAAATGACGACTTAGTTTCTCAAAATGATGAATTAGTTTTTCAAAATGATGACTTTGTTTCTCAAAATGACGACTTTGTTTCTCAAAATGACGAATTAGTTTTTCAAAATCACAACTTAGTTTCTCAAAATGATGACTTTGTTTCTCAAAATGCTGACTTAGTTCTCAAAATGATGACTTTGTTTCTCAAAATGACAACTTTGTTTCTCAAAATGACGACTTAGTTTCTCAAAATGACGACTTTGTTTCTCAAAATGATGACTTAGTTTTTCGAAATGATGACTTAGTTTCTCAAAATGACAACTGAGTTTCTCAAAATGACGACTTTGTTTCTCAAAATGACGACTTTGTCTCTCAAAATGACGACTTAGTTTTTCAAAATGATGACTTAGTTTCTCAAAATGACAACTGAGTTTCTCAAAATGACGACTTAGTTTCTCAAAATGATGAGTGTTTCTCAAAATGACGACTTTGTTTCTCAAAATGATGAATTAGTTTTTCAAAATCACAACTTAGTTTCTCAAAATGATGACTTTGTTTCTCAAAATAATGACTCTGTTTCTCAAAATGATGACTTAGTTTCTCAAAATGACGACTTTGTTTCTCAAAATAATGACTGTTTCTCAAAATGATGACTTAGTTTTTCAAAATGATGACTTAGTTTCTCAAAATGATGACTTTGTTTCTCAAAATGATGAATTAGTTTTTCAAAATCACAACTTAGTTTCTCAAAATAATGACTCTGTTTCTCAAAATGATGACTTAGATTCTCAAAATGACGACTTTGTTTCTCAAAATAATGACTCTGTTTCTCAAAATGATGACTTAGTTTCTCAAAATGACTTGTTTCTCAAAATGATGACTTAGTTTCTCAAAATGACTTGTTTCTCAAAATGATGACTTAGTTCTCAAAATGATGACTTTGTTTCTCAAAATGATGACTTTGTTTCTCAAAATGACAACTTTGTTTCTCAAAATGACGACTTAGTTTCTCAAAATGATGACTTAGTTTCTCAAAATGATGACTTTGTTTCTCAAAATGACGACTTAGTTTCTCAAAATGATGACTTTGTTTCTCAAAATGACGACTTAGTTTCTCAAAATGATGACTTAGTTTCTCAAAATGATGACTTTGTTTCTCAAAATGACGACTTTGTTTCTCAAAATGATGACTTAGTTTCTCAAAATGATGACTTAGTTTCTCAAAATGATGACTTTGTTTCTCAAAATGATGAATTAGTTTTTCAAAATCACAACTTAGTTTCTCAAAATGATGACTTTGTTTCTCAAAATGACGACTTAGTTTCTCAAAATGACGACTTAGTTTCTCAAAATGATGACTTTGTTTCTCAAAATGATGACTTAGTTTCTCAAAATGATGACTTGTTTCTCAAAATGATGACTTTGTTTCTCAAAATGATGACTTTGTTTCTCAAAATGACGACTTTGTTTCTCAAAATGACGACTTAGTTTCTCAAAATGATGACTTGTTTCTCAAAATGACGACTTAGTTTCTAAAAATGATGACTTTGTTTCTCAAAATGACGACATAGTTTCTCAAAATGATGACTTTGTTTCTCAAAATAACATCCTGTAGGAAAGACATCAAATGATTGGCTGCTCAGCTCGTGTGCAGGTGAGGTCATCGATGGGGGTCAAAGGTCGCTGACTCACCTGTAGTGATTTCATAGTAGACATGAGATCTGGAGGACGACAAACGGTCCTCTATTTAAGGGTTAACCAATGAATGTAGGTCATTGTGTGTGTATGTGTGTGTATTTACATCTATATGCGAGTGTGTGACTGTGTGTAGGAGTGTATGTACTGGAGCTTGTGTGTGACCTGAGCTTTGTTCCTGAGCTCGGTGCAGTAAGGAGAGAGTGGACCATTGACGAGGATTAATGCCCAACATATGGCAGCCCTACGGGACACACACACACACACACACACACACACACACACACACACTGCAGTCATTACTCTGAACAAAGAACTGTAAGGCTAATGAGAAGGCAATATCATGTGTCCTTTGCATGCACACACACACAGCATGGTTTCATGTGGACACACACCTTACTGCTGCCTGTACATGTACAGATGCAGATGAACACAGTTGGTACTGGAACATACATCCATTTTGAGTGTGTGTGTGTGTTGTACAGGTGTGTGTTGGTGACTGAAGCAGAGAGAGAGGGAGAGGTGAAGCAGAGTTCAGAGTAAAAGTGAAGGTTCATGTTTTCATTTCTTCATGCTCCTCTGCCTCCGTCACTCTCACTCAGTGTGTTTGTGTACTTGTTTTCCTCATGTTGTGGGGACTCACCTTCCTTTTCAGGATGAATCGTCCCTAAATGATGAATTTCTGGGTGAAGACTTACGTTAAATGTTTGGGTTGAGACGGGTAGGAGTTATGGTTGGTTTAAGTCTGCAGGACATCAGTGAAAGTCAATGTAATGTCCTCTGTAGTGATGGAAACACTATACACCCCTGTGTGTGTGTGTGTGTGTGTGTGTGTGTGTTTCTCACGGACAAGATCACACCTCAAAACATTTTCAGACATTTTCTCTTCACATGTTTTCACACTTTGACTTTCTCTGTTCCCTCTCTCTGCCACTCCCACTGGGATCTGACCAATGCGCTCCCACATTCCTGAAAAGCCTTCGTCGATTCTATTCGCTCCGAAATCAGAAAAGTTGTGTTATTGATGACTAGATGTCACTCACAGCGCAAACCTCTGCCATGATGTCATTGCATCTACTTTATAAGAATAGATGTGAACGTTTGGATAGAATTTCTCCCACAGTCCATAAACATGACATATTAGTGACCCTAAAATGCCGACAGGTTTAATGTTTGTGTGTTAATCCTTTTTCAGACCCAACAGTACAAAAACAATATCTTAACGGTTTATCAGATTTTTAAAAAATAAGTAAGCAATCGTGATGGTATGATGTCATCATGGGTTTGAAAGGTGCATCCTGAAAAGGTTCACCACTCAGTGACACATGATGACATCATAAAGACTCCATTGGCTCAGGAACAATAAGTTAAAATGATTGTTTTCCTTTACACAGCGTCCTTTAGAATCTGGGTCGTACGTTTTATACGTTCGCAGGTTGTAGAAAAAAAATCCTGAAATCCTGCGCTGACATTATTAGACATGTTTTTGCAGGTCTGATCTATTTATTCCAGTTGTTCTGTTGTTTTTAGAGCCTTCAGATATTTTATATTCACAGATTTACGTCTCCTGTTCTTTTCCATCGGTGGCTCTGTGTTCTAGTGCTTTTAGTTTCTGCTCCTCTCTCTCTCTAGGTGTAAATGACTTTGGACGGCCATCTGTTACTTAGTCACCCTGCAGAGAGTTGGCCTGCATGCACACCTCCTGTGTGTGTGTGTGTGCAGTTACTGTATTCTTGTGTTTGAGAATTTATTTATGCCTACGTGCACATGCATAATACAGGAAGTAATGTCTGAGTGTGACTGAAATAAAGGGAGTGATGTGTTCAGGCTCACTTGCTCATGTAGGACATGTATTCCTCTGCTTGTGTGACAACACTTAACATCAGCGTTAGCATATTTAGCCCCAGTTAGCACCTTCTCTGTTGTCATCCTTTTGAATTAAAATCACACATTTGGCAGCAAAGACCTGAAAAGCTATAAATATATGTTACATATTAGTTTCCTGCCTGTGGAGTCTTCACAATAAAAGCCTTCCAGCTGCAAAAAGTGAAAAATAAAAGTATGAAACAAGATTGAAACTAGAACTTTAAAAGGTAATGCATCAAGCTGAAAAAAAGTATTTCATTCTCTGTCAAGTCTCACATTAGTGAATTACTGTATACTGACATAAAACATTAAGGTGTAAATGCTGTATAATGGTGCTCTACACACTGACAGGAATATAATATTTAATCATTCATTTATTAGACGATAAAAAAGTCAAATGTGACTAAAAATAATGAAATCAGCCAAAAATTACCAAACACTTTTCCAGTTTTAGCTATAGAATGTAAAATCCCCCAGAAAAAAAAGAAAAAAAGAACGAGTCGATAAAGATTGAGTGAAAATATTTTATGATGCAGAAACTTCAAGGCCTGAAAATATCACAGAGAAATCATTTTTTAGAATCAGTTTTCTTTTGGAAAAAATCTCTTTTTTTAAAAAAGAATCAAAAGCATGTTTTTATCATGCTTTTAAAAGGTGACATTATTTCAAAAGTGTAAAAAAAATTGACAGAAGGTGAATTCTTATGGTGATACATTAAAAAAAATTAAAATTAGAAAAACACAAACCAGATTACTTTCAGTATTTGTTGTTTTCAGATGACTACAAATAAAAATTACATGGATCAGACATCAAAGTAGATATTATTAGTATCAGCATAATGAACTTTGACATAATAAATAGACACAAACCTTTACTGTGAAAAGTCTTTTTATAAAATATTTTCCATTTTATAAACAATGGCTCATTTTTCATCCTTGAGATTTAATTTTTTTTTTTAAATTTAGAATGTATGTTGTTACAAATAGTTATTTTTGTATGATGGTGTCACATGGTACGAGACCTAACTACCAATAGGAACAGTCTCTTCATCTCTAATTCTGTCTGTCCCCCTCCAGCTCTCGTCCGGGCCGTCCTCCGAAGCGTTGCTCTGGTGCAGGGATCCAGGAGAGCCCCAGGCTGCTGCACCCGGGCCTCCCCGGCCTGCTGTCCCCCAACCTGCTGTCGCACACGGGTACGAAACTCCTTCTTCCTCCATCATTCTGTGAGGTCACTGCTGCTTTGGCTTTAATGCTAATGTTAGCATGCTAACATACAAAGTCAAAGTTGTTAGGGTTCATCCTCTGGAGTTCATATCTGTTGACAGTTCCATGATGATGATGATGTCATATCCGATTTTTATAATGGTGATTAATGGGTAAAAAAAAGACTGGAAACACTCACCTTTCTCCCTCTTCCTACCTTCATTTTCATCCTCCTTCCTCTCATCCTTCACCCCCCCATCTTACTGCATCCCTCGTTTTCCCACCTCCACACCTTTTCTAGTTTCACCTAATTCCTCCACCTCTCCTGCTATGTCCTCTCAGAGTGAAGGAAAAGATGGAGGCTTTTTTTCAGCACTGTAAGAGAGAGAGAGAGAGAGAGAGAGAGAGAGAGAGAGAGAGGAATGGGGGAATGGAGAGAGGAAAAGAGGGATGCCACCGGAGGAGATGATGAAACCTAAAAATGACTGCCAAAAACAAAGGGAGGGAGAAAAAGAGGGTCACAAGAAAAGAGACAGATTGTTTAGGAGTCGACAGCAAACGAGTGGAGGAAGAAAGGATGATATCTAGAAGTCCAGAGAAAGAACGAGGGATCTGGATACAAAGGAATGAATGAATGAATGAGGGAAAAGAGAAAAAGATGTCATATAGGGAAGAAAAAGAAGAAAAAAGACCTGCAGAGAGAGAGAAAGAGAGGCTGAACGAGTGCGACTGCATGGTGGTGTGATGAATGACACGTCTCTGGGGTCCCACTCCTCCATCTGTCCATCCCTCCCTCCTCTTTCCCTCCCTCCCTTCCTTCTTTCTATCATCCCAACTTCAGTGTTTCCTTCTTTTTCGTCCCTCTCCTTCATTTCTTGCCTTTTTTTCCTCTCACCATCTCTTTTCTTTTCCTTCTTCCTTCTCTCCATCCCTGTTCTCCTTGTTCTCTCCTTTATTTTCCTTCGATCATTCATTTTTTCCTCCTTATTTCTCTTCATCCTTCTCTCTCATCCCTTTATCTCCTCCCCTCATTTCTTCCATCTGTCGTTTATTCCCTTCTCTTAACTCTCCATTCTTTTCCCTTTTGTCTTTTCTTGCTCCCTTCTTCCTCCACTCATCTTCCTCCTCCTCCATTTTCTCTCCTATCCCATCTCTCTCTCGCCCATTTTCCCTACTTCTCCCCCAATCCTTTATTTTCTTCTCTCCTGTTTCCCTCCTTTCTTTTTAGTTTTCCTTCCTCTGTCTTTTTTATCTTATCTCCTTTCCTGACTCCTTCTATCTCCTTTTTCCTTTCCTTATTTCTTCTTGCCCTCTTTTTCACCCTTCTTCTTTCCTTCTCATGCCAAATATCTCACCTTCCACACTTCTCCATAATCTCCTCTCCTGCCTCATTCTCTTCCTTAATTCCTCTCCTCCACCCCTTCCTCCTTTTTCTCTCCTTCTTGCCTCTCATTCCTCCATCTGCCTTACCCTTTCTTCGACCTCCTCCCTTCTGTATTCCCTCTTTCATTTCTAACTTCACACCTGCAAACTTGCCCTCCCATCTCCCCCTCTCCTCCTACCATTTCTTCTTCTCCCTCTCTTCCTCCTGTAGGACTTAAGTATAAGATTTTCTCCAAATCTGTAAGAGAAAATGAAACATACAGGAAAATATGAGTTAAACCCAAAAGTAGCAACAATTCACTAAATTAATAAATTCATTTAAAAAAAAACACGGGACTCAAACTCATCATCTTCGTGGGAGTCGACCATCGTTTCCGTCCGACCAGCTTGAATCCATTAAACCTTCGTTGGACGTTGAAATGTCTGGATCTTCATCCTTCCTCTCACTTCCTCGCCTACTTTGTTTTCTTTCCTCCTCTCTTTCCTCCTCTTCTTCACATTTTCTTCCTCTCAACCTTTATTTCTCCGTCTCACCTCACTTCCTCCTTTAAATCTTCTTCTCCGTCGATCCATCCGTCCATTGGTCGTCTGGCTGTGACTGTCGGCCTCCTCTCCTCTCCTCTCCTCTCCTCTCCTCTCCTCTCTCCAGGATAAATAAAACATGGTTGTGTTTAGTGACATATGGACACAGCTCACTGTGGCATACTAATCACACACACACACACACACACACACACACACACACACACACACACAGACACACACACACACACACACACACACCTGATGTGTGCGTGTTTGTCCAACATTAGTGGAACCCAGAGAAAACATTTGCTCACTTATGATCGCTCATTAGCTCTCAGATACACACATATATACAACACACACACAGACACACACACACACACACACACACACACACACACACACACACACACACAGAGCTGGTCGTCGTAGCGGCCCTGCGTCCATGGAGACGCCACGTTGCCGGGGGAGACGGGCTGTTGTTTACGACCTCGCGGGCGCCACAGCGATGGGGGGGCATTGGCCAATCACAGATGGACATTTATCACGCTGTTTGAAAACAGAGTGAGAGAAGGAGAGTTTGGAGAGAAAGAAAGGAGAGATGAGTGAAAAAGAGGAAGAGGAGGAGAAGATGGCTACAGGAGGAGGGGAACTGATGGTGGAAGAAGTGATGATAGAAGAGAAAGGAGGGAGGATGGAGGAAGAAGAGTTAATGAGGATAACAAACAGATGAAGGATGAACATTCGACTGAAAGGTGAAGAGGAGGGAGAGAGGATGAGGATGAAATGATGGTTGGAAAGAGGAAGAGGAAACAGTTTGAGGGAAGAAGATAAAAGATGAGGACAGCGATGAGGCTGTGTTCACATCACCAGGATTATTTACCTCCTCTGATCTTTCTCTGTTTAAAGAAATAAACCAGGCTTATTCTGGTTAGTCTGGCTTATTTTAACAGGTCAACATGGTTTAAGCTCAGTTACTATGGAAACTTATGATGGGAAATTAGCCTGATCCGGAGCAGGCTAACTATCAGGCTAATTGTCAGGCTAAGCCTCAGTTGTTGTTGAATCGATCTAATCTAAGCTATTAATTTACCTAGCTAAGCCTGGCTAGAGTTAGTCTGGATGAGCTGGGACTTAGTTTTATGTTAGGCTCATTCAAGTCAGGTTTTGGACTTTAATTCTGGCTTTTCTTAGCCAACAGATCATCAGCTGTTCATCAGCCGTTGGTGTTTGTCATCCTGCAGAGATAAAAGTCATCCATAGTTTTCACAACTACAGACAAAGAGTCGTCGCACTAATGTGACGTTTGTTGTTGTTGTTGTTGTTGATCAGGTGACTCAATGATCACATGTCTGCTGTTTGGGAGGACATACGTGTTCAAATTAGAGCGACATGCAGATCAGTGGGACTTTGGACCATCAACAGAACCAGATCTGGTCTGAACTACAAACTGAATGAGGCAAACGACTGAACGGGAAGAAAAAACAGAGGTGGAGAAAAGAAAGAGAGGAAGAAAAAACAGAGGTGGAGAAAAGAAAGAGAGGAAGAAAAAGTCAAAAAGCGGATGAAACAGAAAGATCAGAGAACGGGGGAGGAGGCATAAATGACAACAAGAGAGTGATATCAGTTTAATTGGCCTCATCTTCCTCGACAAAGACGCTGTGATGATAAGAGTGTGTCTGTGTGTGTGTGTGTGTCTGTGTGTGTGTGAGTGTGTCTGTGTGTGTGTGTGTGTGTGTGTGAGTGTCTGTGTGTGTGTTGTAACCTATGCAGCGTGCTGCGGCACTCATTTGACTTGTTAATTCACTTCAAAAACAGCTCAATGGTTCGCCTTGTCTCCTAACACACACACACAGACACACTTCACATAAACACACACTTCACACCAACAAGTCTGCAAACTATATTTTCTTCCAGAGCGCGCACACACACACAGACACACACACTCTGCAGACATGAACACACCAGACGTGTGTGTCGGTTACAGATGAAGTGCTCATGAAAAGAATACACTCATCTGAGGACTCTTATGTGCACCTGCAGAGAGGGGGAGAGAGAGGAGGGGGGGGAGGGGGGGTGATCGAGAAGGAGGAGAAGGAGGAGGAGGAAGAGGGAGGAAGGTTGAGGAGAACTTAAGTGCAACACATTCATCCTTGATTTCTTTACGAGGACTAAACACACGACAAGTGGCTGCTAGCGCCCCCCCCAGGTGAAATGTTGTTCTGTGGAAACCATCACTAATAAAAACAACAACAACAATAAATACTTTTCTTCTCGAAGACGTGTAACCACACACAACTCGACAACACAAACACTAAATAAACAACTTCATTCTGGTTTAATTGGTCATAAACAGCTAAAAACATGTGAAGTTCTGCCAGAACAAAATCAATGAGGTTATAAAATAAAGTGCAGAACAGTGAATGAAACAATCTGAAGGGTCTGTTCTAACCAGCCTGGGAGGATTTACTGCTGTTTAAATGGGACTAATTCTGATATTTATTTTATCTCATTAAAAGAAACAAAAACCTCTTTGTCAATCCACCAGGTTTCAGACAGAAAATCATAGAATAAAAAGTCAAAATACGAAATCATAGAATAAAAAGTCAAAATACGAAATCATAGAATAAAAAGTCAAAATACGAAATCATAGAATAAAAAGTCAAAATACGAAAATCATAGAATAAAAAGTCAAAATACAAAATCATAGAATAAAAAGTCAAAATACAAAATCATAGAATAAAAAGTCAAAATACAAAATCATAGAATAAAAAGTCAAAATATAAAATCATAGAATAAAAAGTCAAAATACGAAATCATAGAATAAAAAGTCAAAATACGAAATCATAGGAAAAAAAGTCAAAATACGAAATCATAGAATAAAAAGTCAAAATACGAAATCATAGAATAAAAAGTCAAAATACAAAATCATAGAATAAAAAGTCAAAATACAAAATCATAGAATAAAAAGTCAAAATACAAAATCATAGAATAAAAAGTCAAAATACAAAATCATAGAATAAAAAGTCAAAATATAAAATCATAGAATAAAAAGTCAAAATATAAAACCGTAGAATAAAAAGCCAAAATACAAAATCATAGAAAAAGTCAAAATATAAAATCGTAGAATAAAAAGTCAAACTACAAAACCGTAGAATAAAGTCAAAATACAAAATCGTAGAATAAAAAGTCAACATACAAAATCATAGAATAAAAAGTCAAAATATTAAATCATAGAATAAAAAGTCAAAATCTTAAATCATAGAATTCATTCACAGAACCTCTAATGACAGAGTTTAAATTGTCCATAGAGTCTAATCAATGAATCCAAAACACCAAACCATTTACTTTATTAAGGAACATATAACCACTGCCTTTAAATGGCCACTATAACTTCAACTAGACTTTATTAGGCAATAGAACTCCACACTATTAACTTTTAAGGCTTTTATAATATCTGTAACTTGGGAGAGAATTGTCAATCATGAACTTTATAGGGCGATAAAACCCTTTACCTCCGTCTAAAGAAAGGAGGATAAAGATACTGATGTATTTCAAAGGACTTTTAACCTTAAACATTTTCTAAATGTAAACCATGTAAAATATGCCAGTAATCATCTTTGGATGCTCTGGAGACCAGCAGATATAAATAAACTTCATTTCTTCATCATAGGTGTGGAAATGTTGGGTTTTGGTTTCTTAGTTTCCTTGACAGGAAATAGAACCCCTCACCACCGAGTAAGTATTAAAGCCCCCAAAATGGACTTTAGTAGATAAAGAACCAATAATAACTAATAGAAACACTTAACATTGGATTTAATTGCACCAAACCTCTAAACTTTGACTTTGAACCGGCCATAAATCCGTGAAGACTAGAATTTATACTGAAAAACTAAATGCAGGTCTTCAGACTGAGCTGTTGAGATGTTTGCAGCTTGAAGTCAAACACTCTGAAGTCATGACCGTCTGGTAGAGATGACAGAAAACGGCCTCTGGAAAAATGGCTCCAAATGGGCGCCTTGAACTTCCAGGGAGAGCTAAAGATGGGTGACCTAAGTGCCCAAGTGTGGAGCTGAAATCTCTTTGACTCAGCACAAGAGCAATCGACTGCATCTGTAAATTGGCACTCCGAGTGCACAGGAAGGAAAAAAAACCCACACACAACAAAACCAGCCAGAACAGAGTTTCTAAATCCAGAACACAAAGAGCAATTTCTCCGTTGTCCTGTTTGTTTTATTCAAAGTGTCACGCCGTCTCTGAGAGCGCCTTCAAGCACTCCGTCAGAGATGTAGGTGCAGTGGATTAAATATTTACAGCAACGGCCAAATGGGGTGGGTTTCACCGGAGCTCAGGAGGGGGGGGTTTAGGACTCCAGGATCACCCAACATCCTCCACCAGCAATCTCAAAGCTATTAGAGACCATCCTGACGGGGGTCTGCTGTGGAGGAACACCATCACATCTCATTTAGAATATTGCCTGTTATGTGGGGGAAGCTTTTACTGAAAAAGGCCCCACAGTAGCAGGAGATACATGTTTTTTATGACGGGTGGGGCGTTAATGACTTAGTATAGCCGTTACACGATGTAGGGACGGAGTCCTGGACATACAGACTGTGAACCAGACGAGTGGAGAACAGGATGATTTGTTGGGTTTCAACATGAGGAAAAAGAAGAAAGGAACTCTGAAGTTTTCCAGTCTGATTGGCCAGAAAGGCTTTTATTTGTTCAGTTCGTTGTCTTGCTGTCAAGTCTTTCCCAAAAGTCTTGAATGTTGAAACTCTCGGCTTCAGACTTTATTTAAGTAAATCTTATACAGCATGGTTTGTTTAAAAAAATTATGTTTCCTGGTTTTCACAAACGATAAGCAACAAAAAATGGTGCATTTAATGAGTCTCTGCACTACAGTTAGTAAATTATCCTTGTAAATCAAAGAGTTTAGATGGGACTGAGATGTTTCCACATTTATTTTGGTGACATAATTTTTCATTTAAACTTCGACTTTAAGGTCCTGAGAAACATCATGTCTTCCTACCAGCTGACATCGACATCCTTAAAGCTGCTATGAGACCAAAATTTGAACTTTCCTTCTCCCTCAAACCTTCAGTCTTTCTAATCAGGCAGATTAAAATCACCATCACTGGTGGGAGAATTCCTCTCCATTCCTGCTGAGTGGATTTCTCGGCCGACTTTTATCACTTTATGCTGACGATTCACTTATTTTCCTTCATAATCCTGTTTGTCCTTATTTCCTCTTCTCATTCCTTTCCCCCTGTCTTCTCCTCCTCCTCTCCTTTCGTCCTTCGGAAAGCATTAGG
This sequence comes from Chaunax sp. Z400, assembly GCA_037577475.1. NCBI lineage: Eukaryota > Metazoa > Chordata > Actinopteri > Lophiiformes > Chaunacidae > Chaunax > Chaunax sp. Z400. The sequence continues at coordinate 21,028,850 of CM075183.1, forward strand.
ATGAAGCAAAAAAAGAGATGGGTAAACAACGTATGGACAACCCACAGGGGACCAGGGAAACACACACACACACAGACAGACACACACTGGAATACATTTATTCTCTCTCTCTCTCTCTCTCTCTCTCACACACACACTCGTGTGTCTTTGAAGCAGTCCGTCAATCAATCACATACTAATTCCCAAGGTTCCTTGGTCGCCATTAGTGACGGGGTCGATGCTCGGTAACCGTGGACACAGCAGACGGCCATCGATCTGAGAGAGAGAGTGTGTTTGATAGTCATGATGGAGAACAGTATTGTGGCTTCGCCCTCACTATTGATTGTCTTCTGGTTGCACTGAGGCGAAGCGGGCGTTCTGACTTGGTGTCCGAGTGTGTGAGTGTGTGTGTGTGTGTGAGTGTGTGTGTGTGTGTCTGAGTGTGTGTGTGTGTGTGTGTGTGTGTGTGAGTGTGTGTGTGTGAGTGTGTGTGTGTGTGAGTGTGTGTGTGTGTGTGTGTGAGTGTGTGTGTGTGTGTGAGTGCGTGCGTGTGTGTGTGTGTGTGTGTGAGTGTGTGAGTGTGTGTGAGTGTGTGTGTGTGAGTGTGTGTGTGTGTGTGAGTGTGTGTGTGTGTGTGAGTGTGTGAGTGTGTGTGTGTGTGAGTGTGTGTGTGTGAGTGTGTGTGTGTGTGAGTGTGTGTGTGTGTGAGTGAGTGTGTGTGTGAGTGTGTGTGTGTGAGTGTGTGTGTGTGTGAGTGTGTGTGTGTGTGAGTGAGTGTGTGTGTGAGTGTGTGTGTGTGAGTGTGTGTGTGTGTGAGTGTGTGTGTGTGAGTGTGTGTGTGTGTGAGTGTGTGTGTGTGAGAGTGAGTGTGTGTGTGAGTGTGTGAGTGTGTGTGTCTGTGTGTGTGTGAGTGTGTGAGTGTGTGTGTGTGAGTGTGTGTGAGTGAGTGTGTGTGTGTGTGAGTGTGTGTGTGAGTGTGTGTGTGTGTGAGTGTGTGTGTGTGAGTGTGTGTGTGTGTGAGTGTGTGTGTTGTGTGTGAGTGTGTGTGTGAGTGTGTGTGGTTGAGTGTGTGTGTGTGAGTGTGGTGTGTGAGTGTGTGTGTGTGTGTGTGTGAGTGTGTGTGTGTGTGTGAGTGTGTGTGTGTGAGTGTGAGTGTGAGTGTGTGTGTGTGTGAGTGTGTGTGTGTGTGTGAGTGTGTGTGTGTGAGTGTGTGTGTGTGTGAGTGTGTGTGTGTGTGAGTGTGGTGTGTGTGTGTGTGTGTGTGTGTGAGTGTGTGTGTGTGTGTGTGTGTGAGTGTGTGTGTGTGTGAGTGTGTGTGTGTGTGTGTGTGTGTGTGTGGTGTGTGTGTGTGTGTGAGTGTGTGAGTGTGTGTGTGTCAAGGTGTTCCTAGGTAATCAATGTGCTACTCCATTTTCCATTTTTCTTCCTCCCCTTTTTTTCTTATCTTTTTGT
>CM075183.1:21035280-21040280 GCA_037577475.1 Chaunax sp. Z400
AAGTCAGAACAGAAGGGCAGAGTTTCTGATTATCATCTTCAGTCTGAAAGTACCAGCAGGAAGGAAGAGAAGCACAAAGTGACAAATGTAAAAACAAAGACACACACACACACACACAGACACACACACACACACACACACACACACACACACACAGACACACACACACACACACACACACACAGACACACACACACACAGACACACACACACACACACAGACAGACAGACAGACAGACAGACAGACAGACAGACAGACAGACAGACACACACACACGGACAGACAGACAGACAGACAGACAGACAGACAGACAGACAGACAGACAGACAGACAGACAGACAGACAGACAGACACACACACACACACACACACACACACACACACACACACACACACACACACACACACACACACACACACACACACACACAGACACACACACACACTTTCCCACTCCATCTCTGCTGTTTGCTTCCCTGAATTATTAAAAAGATAGAAAACAAAAAGGGAAAGAAAAGAGGGAGCGTGCAATCCTTCCTTCTGTTTCCACCCAAACTCCCCCGTTTCTCTCTCTCTTTCTCTTCTTCCTTTTCTTCAGCTGACCTGGCAAATGGGCTGATAGAGTTACTCCATTCTCTTGTTTTTATTCTCTTTGGCCCTGTCGTTTTTTATTCATTGCATCCTGCTTTTCTCCTGCCTTCTTTCATTTCATTCCGAGTGTTTTTTTTGTTTTTCTCTGAGAGTGCGTGGAAAAGCCTTCTTTTCATTGTCCGACCTTCTTTTCTTTGTAACAGACACTCACACCGGCCTGGGAAACTCCAACAGACAATAGAGCAGAAGAACGAGTGAGCGAATGAAAAAGAAAATAAAGCCAGGAGGACAAGATAGACTCATAATGAAAGAATGGGATATTTAGGGCAAAGAGGAAAAGGGGAAGAGAAAAGACGGGTGAAGTCGATCGATCAGAATCGTCCTGTTTACAGTCAGATTGGTTTTTTTCTTTATAGAAATGAGAGAAAAGGACTGGAACACAGGAGAATGTTGACTGAAAAAGAGATGGAAAGATGGAAGATTTTCTCTTCATATGAGCTAAATTCTCACAGACTGTATAAATTGTATGAGTCATTATAGTACATGAATAAAAGCTCTTTCAGTTTAGCAGTTAATTATCAAAATAGTGCTAATAAAACTAAAAAGATTAGTTTTGTTTGATCGTTCCTGGTCAACATGTAGAATTTGTCAAAGAAAGAATAACAAAGTGCTTCAAAAATTAATCTCACTCTTTTCTTAAGAATAGGATTAAATTGTTGCCATACAAACACAAAAAACATAAAAATGGTAAAAATGTGTAAATAGCAAAAGACACAATTCTAACAGATGGTTGATGTTTGTTCAGTTTTAAAGCTGAGCTCCAGACAAACAATCTACAAGAAAGTTGAATGAAATAAAATGTTGAATTATGATAAAAGTCATCATGTGTTGATGTGTTTGCCGACTTTCTAAAAAATTTATTTTGGGCGTTTGAGTTCGGCCCCGGACGAAAAATGTTCCCAGATAGACGGATGGAGAGAGAGAGAGAGAGAGAGAGAGAGAGAGAGAGAGAGAGAGAGAGAGACATAACTATATGTATAATAAATAAATACATAAAAATGAACTAGAACCAACCAACCAACACAGGGGGAAACCTCTCCTGATTGGCAGATGTAAAAACTCTTCCATCCACCCCTTTATATGGATCTGCATCAAGACTTAATGGGTTCTTGCCCCTCCCCTCCACAAAGTTTGATCGATCGATTCTGTAGTTTTCTTTAGTATTTAGGGAAAAATATCAATCAATGTTAAAGAAAGTGGAGAAAAAAAATTCCTGCATCCGTCCTTCTGTCCAAATCCACACCAACAAGGTGACGTTTCTCTGTGGGCCCAGTTTCAAAGAAACATGTAGTTTTAATGTCCTTCTGTTGACATGAATGTTTTTTAATACCTGAGTTAAAGTGATGAGTTTGTAGGAACATAAATAATAATAATAATAAAAGTGCTGTAAGGCCTGTAGAAGTGGACTCATGGACAACATGTTGTCTGCTAGATTTGTAACAGTGGGAGATTAAACTGAGCTTAATTAAACTGGAGTTTAATAAGAGCAAGTTTAAGAGATGAGACTGAGGTATAGACTGACAGAGAGAAGCAAATACAACCAAAAGAAAAGAAGGAAAAGAAAGTGACAGAGGAGAGAAAAGATGCAGGGAAGGGGAGAGAGAGAGAGAGAGAGAGAGAGAACATCTGCCCATCTGTTTATACGTCTTCTCTTCCCCGGTGTAAACGGCAGACGGGATGAGGCCCAGCTGTCACACACACACACACACACACACACACACACACACACACACACACACACACACACACAGCACAGGGGATTCAGTAGGCAATAATAGAGAGAGACGGTCGCTAATTCAAACTAATGGAGGGAGATGAAGATGGATGAGAGAGGGAATGGAGGAGCGTAGAGAGAAATGTGGAGGGCGAGAGAGGCAGCATTATAGAGAGAGAGAGAGAGAGAGAGAGAGAGAGAGGAGAGGGTGTGAAGAAAGACAGCGATTGTTTTCCTCTTTGACAGCGATGGTTTTCAGATCCTTCATCCAGAGGATCGGTCCTGAAGCTGCTCACCTGTTCATTCTACATGGATTCATACGGACATGATGACGACAGGATGATGTCATGAAAAGTTTTAATTACTATGTGAAACCAAAACTAACCGGATCAAAAGTATCAAACCCAACAACAACCAGACCTGGACTCAGACTAAACACCCATCCTCTGTGTGTCTGTCTCCACCCAGGAGGGAGTGAGAGTTCCTGGGATAAGGAGCGTCTCACCAGCCCCCCTGCTGGAGCCCACAGCGGAGGCCTGGGAGGTGGAGGAGGAGCACCGGTAGGAGCAGCAGCTGGAGGAGGAGGAGGAGGAGGGAGGGGGCCAACCATCGGAGCTGTCAATCAGCAGCAGCTCCAGCAGCAACAGCTACTGGCTAACAGTGAGTTCTGTCACACATGTAACGGTAGATATACATCTACACACAGACACACACACACACAGACACACACACACACACACAGACACACACACACACACACACACACACACAGACACACACACACAGACACACACACACACACACACAGACACACACACACACACACACAGACACACACACACACACACAGACACACACACACACACACACACACAGACACACACACACAGACACACACACACACACACACACACACACACACAGACACACACACACACACAGACACACACACACACACACACACACACACACACACACACACACACACACACAGACACACACACACACACACACACACAGACACACACACACACACACACACACACACACACACACAGACACACACACACACACACACACACACAGACTTTCTGGGTATATGTGTTTAAAAGGGACGGCAATATTTATTAATGTGCACCATTTAATCTGTTCCATCTCCTGTATTAACACTCTGCTTGGATTAATCAGCACACACTCTACTAAATGACTCAATTTATCAACACCACACACACACACACACACACAGACAGACACAAACAAACAAAAGCACTCTCATACTCGCTCTTTTTCTTATTGCAGAAGTAATATGTCTACAGACACACACACACACACACACACACACACACACACACACACACACAGCAGCTGCTTTCATTCCAAAGAAACAATAACACTGATTGCTGTTGTTGTGACGACTGAATAATCAATGTGAGTGTTTGTCGCCTCCCGCTGCCCTGTGTGTGTGTGTGTCTGTGTGTGTGTGTGTGTGTCTGTGTTTGTCTGTGTGTGTCTGTGTGTGTGTGTGTGTGTCTGTGTTTGTCTGTGTGTGTGTGTGTGTGTGTGTGTGTGTGTGTCTGTGTGTGTGTGTGTGTGTCTGTGTTTGTCTGTGTGTGTGTGTGTGTGTGTGTGTGTGTGTCTGTGTGTGTGTGAGGTGACTGTCTAATAAGTGCACATCTTCTGGGAGCTCGCCTTTGAAAATGGAGGCTATTTTAAGGTCAGAGGGTTCAGAGGTCAGAGGTCAAGGTTATGCTGTTTAGGAGGTTAAAGCAGTGATGTGTGATGTCACCGGTGTGTGTCTGTGAACACGAGATCACCAGATCCAGAGTATGACTTGGATCCAGATCATCATCAAAATCCGCTCAGAAAAGTTTGATGCTGCTAAAAGGCAAACAAACAGAAAACCTGCTTGGTGGAGGTAAAAATTGAGAGATAGTAGAAACTAGGGATGAAAAGACGAGAGGAAGGGGAGGAGTAAAAACAGAGAGGGGAAGTAAAAGAGAGGAACAGGAAAGGAGAATAGAAAGAACAAACAGGAACAAATAAAAATACAGACATTTAAGAAAAAACAAACAAATGACCTCCTCTTTCACCTCCTCACCCCTTAAACCTTTGACCCTTTGACCTCCATATTTCCTTTCCTTCCACGCCCTCCTCTCTCGGCTTTGTCAACTTTTATTAGCGAGACGTTTGACACTCAGACGACAAGGTTAACAAAAGTTCAGACAAAAAAACCTCGAGCCTCTCTGGACGGGACGGCGTCAGAGCAAGAGTTTTTACACTTTATAAGAAGGTGTGTTTATTATACAGGTTGAGGGGCAGAAGTTGGTTTATTAATGAGAGCAAAATGTGACAAACAGCTGTTATTGTGTAGTGAATGAATCAGCAGTTTTCTTTTTCCTCACCCACTCTCCTCTCTCTCACTCAGGATTGGACCTGCCCTTCATGATGATGCCCCACCCTCTGCTGCCCATGGGGCTGCCCCCTGCTTCTGTCGCCATGGCGATGTCACAGATGAACCATCTCAACACCATCGCCAACATGGCCGCCGCAGCCCAGCAGATACACACCCACGTACACCGGGCGCCTGTCATCAAGGTAAAACACCCGCTGTGAAAAGCTGTTATATGAGAAGCA
>CM075183.1:21042780-21057780 GCA_037577475.1 Chaunax sp. Z400
AAATAAGATCTGTAGAAAAATCCAAATGTGTTCAGGACTAAAACTACATGCAGAGAGCAGACTTTTAGTGAGGTAGTGGGGCAATGAGGTAGTGGGGTAGTCAGGTAGTGAGGTAGTCAGGTAGTGAGGTAGTGGGGTAGTGAGGTAGTGGGGTAGTGAGGTAGTGGGGCAGTGAGGTAGTGGGGCAGTCAGGTAGTGGGGTAGTGAGGTAGTCAGGTAGTGGGGTAGTGAGGTAGTGGGGTAGTGAGGTAGTGGGGTAGTGAGGTAGTGGGGCAGTGAGGTAGTGGGGCAGTCAGGTAGTGAGGTAGTGGGGCAGTGAGGTAGTCAGGTAGTGGGGTAGTGAGGTAGTGGGGTAGTGAGGTAGTGGGGCAGTGAGGTAGTGGGGCAGTCAGGTAGTGAGGTAGTGGGGCAGTGAGGTAGTGGGGCAGTGGGGTAGTCAGGCAGTGAGGTAGTGGGGCAGTGAGGTAGTGGGGTAGTGAGGTAGTCAGGTAGTGGGGTAGTGAGGTAGTGGGGTAGTGAGGTAGTGGGGTAGTGAGGCAGTGAGGTAGTGGGGCAGTGAGGTAGTGGGGTAGTGAGGTAGTGGGGTAGTGAGGTAGTGGGGTAGTCAGGTAGTGAGGTTCCTCTGTGCCGACCTGCTGCGTGGCGTTTAAAGACAGGACTGAGGACAGCTCATTAAACGCTGTCGATAACTATAAAAGTTTAAAACCAGTGTTTCTGCCTGTCTCAGGGGAAAATAACAACAAAAACAACAAACAACAACAACATGTTCTCTGTGGAAGGTTCCTCCATCTGGAACGTATCCTGGAACAATCACAGCACAATAAAGAGGAGCTGTGTTTGTGATTAAACATATGACCTTCCTCTTTGTCACGTTTTGGTCCAGATTGTGTTGCATGTTGTGTTTCTGTTCATGCTGAAATCACACGATCATAAGAAGGAACAGATAATAAAATACTGATGGGTTTTTTGGTGAATAGCATGAATTCCATTAAGAAATTGAGCTTGTTTAAAACTCTGCCAAGGATGTTCTGTTTCCAACCGTGTGTTTGTTTGTTTGTTGACTGTTGTTTATTTTATTTATGCTGTATGAGTTTGTTCTATGGAGGTCATGTTTTCATCGCTCTTTGTTTGTTAGCAGCATCTCAACAGGTTTTGAAAGTGGGGTTAGATTTTGAAGCAGATCAGGATCAAGGTTCTGATCCAGGAAAGGATTTTTTTTTTTTTCAGCTTTGCCAGACGTTTGTATTCCCAGAGTTTCCCTCCAGATTATCTGCTCACAGAGTTGAGTGAATTTTTGTGTTTGCATCTTTTGCATCCTCTGCAAACATTTGCTCTTTTACTGTAGTTTGTTTGTTTGTCATCAGGATTATACAAAACCTGCTGGGTCAATTTCCACAAAGCTTGGTGGAAGGATGGGGCCTGGGAATAAAGGCCCAACGGATCCCTTTAATCCAATTAAGACGTATCCAAAGTCAGACTCATGGCCCTGTAACTATAATGTACAGGACAGACGATCAACTATATTATTATAGTTAAACTGGTGGATCTAGGTTTGATTTGGATCTACACCAAACTGCAAAAAAAAAAAATCCTGGATAAATAAATAAATCTTTTATCCAAGTTTTATGGAAATCTGTTCATTTTGAATAATCCTGCTGAAAACCCCCCAAAACAAATAGACACAGGTGAAAACATGAAGATAAACTGTGGAGTCACTGAAAAGGCTTCCTGTTTGTAAATGTTGGGATTAATAATGTCTGGTAAAAAAAGATAAAATCATATTTTATGTCTGATTGAACTACAATGATGCTCAGAACGACGTTCATTCTCTCAGATCCTCTTCCTACTCCTCCCCTCCTCCTCTTCTTCTTTTAATACTTTTAACTCACTCTCTCCTCCTCCATCCTTCTCTCTCCATCATCTTATACCATCCGTCCTTTACGCTGCTCCCCTCTCATCCCGGACAACTTAAACTCCTCCTCCTCTCATTCTTTTAACTCCTCTGTTTCTCTGGCCAGAAAAATGCCAATTCATCACAAAGACTGACATGAAATGTCGACACATGCAGGGAAAGAGAGAGGGATGGAGGAGGAGTGGAAACTGGTAAAAAGAGAGAGAAAGTATTTGACTTAAAGGGATTCTCTTCTCTGCTTTAAAGAATATTGAGGAATGAGTGAAAGAAAATTCCAGGAAAGGAACAAGAAAGAAAAAAAGGAGGAGGATGAGGGAAAAAGAAGAGAAAAGGAGGATGGAATTGGGAAGATGAAGATGAGGGAGTAACAGGTTGTGAGAGGTGATGAAGAAAGATGTAAAGGGATATATGGTGGATAGGGGGTTATGTGTCTGTGTGTGTCTGTGTGTGTGTGTGTCTGTGTGTGTCTGTGTGTGTGTGTGTCTGTGTGTGTCTGTGTGTGTGTGTGTGTGTGTGTGTGTTAGAGTGCATCTTAATCAGTGTTAATTTCACAGCAGAGTTAACCCAGTTGTCAGCGTGTTAAGGCATTAAGGGCTGATCAGACACTGTGACGCACTCGCAATGAGCAGACACACACACACACACACACACACACACAGACACACACACACACACACAATCAGGGATGCATTTAATCCTTGCCAATTAGTGGCCCACATGACTGCCTGAATACTAACGACCTCTGTGACGCTGCTTCGCTGCCTTTTACACCTTCGTAAACATAGAAATTTTTATAAACTTCACCTCAGACTGGAAACATGTCTCTGAAGGAAACAAACACACTGACCAATAAGGGGACAGTCCAACAGAAGAGTGAAGCTACAGGTTAGCATAGCTTAGCATAAAGACTCTAAAAAGGGGGATTTTATGCTACGCTAACCTTTGCTGCACTTTTTGAACCCGCAGTAATAATAATTTTGATTTGTGGAGCAGTTTTCATGAAACCAAAGACAATTTTGCACATCTAAAGAAAATAAATACAGAAGCATATTAACACCGAGAAAGTTTGTCTTTAAACAAAACAGCAGCAGACAGACATGATTTCATTATTTTATTAAGGAGATATGTTTGTATTTTATAAGAACAATAATAACTTATTCTGTCATAACAACAAATTTATTTAACACTGAATAATTTTTACATACAGCTGGTTATAACTTAGGAACTCTTGGACTCTTCAAAAAAAATTTAAAAAAAGAATTTAAAAAAAATTGATCCAGACAAAGTTAAATCCAGCTAATAAAATAAATGTGAACAATAATCCAAATTAACTAATTAAATTTGGTCCAAAAAAAATATTTTTTTTTAGAGAATTGAAAGTTGTTGTTTTTTAAACTGTTCTTCACAGAAGAGTCTTCGCTGGGACAAGCCCTGCCCCCTGGCTTCCCTGCTCCGTTCCTATTCGCTGACGGCCTGTCGTCAGTGGAGACCCTGCTCACCAACATACAGGTAACATCCTGTTCTTACTGCCTATATCAGTGATTTAACACGGCTATCAATAAAGATTATTGAGACAATATTCAAACTGGAGACTTGTCATCAGGATCCTGGCAGCAGTTTTAGGTTAAAAACGCTGACTCGTCTCATCCAAGCCTGCAGGTCAGACGACACTTTTAGGGGTTACCTTTTCTGTGACCATCTTCTCTCAGGGTCTGCTGAAGGTGGCGGTGGAGAACGCCCGGGTTCAGGACAAACAGATCCAGGCAGAGAAAAGAGAGCTGAAGTTGGAGCTCTACCGAGAGAGAGAGATGAGAGAGAGTCTGGAGAGACAGCTGACCTCCGAACTACAGAGCAGAGGTCTGAGCCACAGACGGCAGAGTTTCTCATTCTGAATGATGCAGGGAGGGATTCATTGTTTTGGTTGGAGGTCTTTGCCTACGTGTGTGATGACATTGCTGGGGGGGGCATTCTGGGAAATGAAGTGCACAAACTTGGGATGGTGCACCTCAGACAGCAGGAGACCTTGTCCTTCATGCGGTCGTGTTTCCTCCTCAGCCTCCATCCAGAAGCGTCTGAAGAAGGAGAAGAAGGCCAAGAGGAAGCTGCAGGAGGCGCTGGAGTTCGAGTCGAAGAGGAGGGTGAGGGTGGAGGACGCTCTGAAACACTCGTCCTCCCCGTCTCCTGAGCCGCTGCACGTCGCCAACAGCAACACCAAGAACGGTATGATGGGATGTTTCTTCTTCTGTCCTTCTGCTTCTTCTACACCTGGTTTTTAATGCTTTTATTTGCTTTACTTGCCTTTCTAATAACATAACTTTCTTGTTTGAAAAAAAAACAACAACTCTGCAAACGTTTGTGTGTTTGTGAATCCACTTTTGTTTTTGTCGTGCACACAGTTACAAGGTGGTTTTATGGGCCGACCCACTGAGACTCTGTCTTGTCTCTGTGTTTCATACCAGACGCTGCTGCAGCAGAGGATAAACCTGAGCTTAATGGAAACCAGCAAGACAACGGCGCTGTGCAAGGTACCGAACAAACAATAAAACATGTCGTAAAACACACACACATGTTAACATTAACAAGTACGACACTGTACAACAAGCCTGTTCAGAGGCTGTAGATGCACGCACACACACACACACACACACACACACACACACACACACACACACACACACACACACACACACAGACACACACACACACACACACACACACACACACACACACACACACACACACACACGTGGTAGACACATGTGTGTGTGTGTGTTGGGGCCCAGGTTAGATTAGTGGAGACATTAAGCAGACACAGAGACAATGTGGCCTCCCTTTCATGTGCACCTTATCACACACACATGTGAGTGTGTGTTTGGACATATTTCACTGAGCAGACACTAGTGTGGATATTTGTGTGTGTGTGTGTGTGTGTGTGTGTGTGTGTGTGTGTGTGTGTGTGTGTGTGTGTGTGTGTGTGTGACCTGACCGGTTTAAGGTTGTGTGTGTTTGTGCTGGGGATCAATTTGTAGAAGATGAGGACTTTTTTTTTTTTTTTTTTTAACTAGAAGGGCACAAACCCTTAAAGTACCCTTTAAATTGAATTAAACCCAAATTCAAATTCCAATATTAACATAAACTAACATGTTTCATTGAAATCCGTCGAGTAGTTTATGTGAAATGAGTAATGATCCCATATCTTGTCATGTGGAAAGACTCATAATTCACCCGTCCAAACAGTTTCATGCTAATCCATCGGAGAATTTAAGGGTAATTGACAAAAACAGTAAAAAAAAAAAGAAAAGAAGCCAGATCTAAATAAAACAAACCTACAGAAATCTACCAGATTTATAAAGTCACTCCAACGAGGCCAAACAGTCCTTTTCCGTGAAATTACACCTGAATCCAGATTCCAAACATGGTGGTTCTGCCTCTGGATCCAGATCCACGACAATCTCTGTTTAGAACAAGGATGTATTTAGAGAGACTTAGTGAAGCAGAGAGGTTTCCTCAAACGACCACTTCAAACTCACAATCAGTTTCATGGACTTGTGGGAACGAATTATGCCAATGAGGGTCCTCACAAGTACAGTACCGGTGTGTGTGTGTGTGTGTGTTAGTATGCATGTGTCGTCCTCTTTCCACCAGCTGTGCTCAGTCCTCCCTGACATTGAAAACCTTCACTTCAAACTCTGTGTGTGTATAAATGAATATCTACACACTCCCTGTGTGTGTGTGTGTGTGTGTCCTCTTTACCTGTAGTAGTTGTGTATTTTAGTTTGTGTGTTTGATCCACGCTGGTGAGACAGGGAACTCTAATTAGCTCACTCTCCTCTTTAGACCCCTTTTAGATCCCCTCTCTTCTGCAAGCCAAGCATTCCAACACACACACACACACACACACACACACACACACACACACACACACACACACACACACACACACACACACACACACACCTGATTTCATTAATGTTGATTGGCCCAGTAGGACCCCTTTGCTGCCTTGCTCACATTGACAAACACACACTTCATCCCTCCTGCCATAAAAGCATTTTGCACCTACGGTGGTTTACTTAACCACACACACACACACAGACACACACACACACACACACACACACACACACACACACACACACACACAGACACACACACACACACACACACACACACACACACACACACACACAGACACACACACACAGACACACACACACACACACACACACACACAGACACACACACACACAGACACACACACACAGACACACACACACACAGACACACACACACAGACACACACACACACACAGACACACACACACACACACCGTCTCCTTCACCTTCCACACTCTTAATTAACGAGTGAGGAAAAAAACTGCTGAATACAAAGAAAGACATGGCATTACAATCAGAAAGAGAGGGAGAAAAAGAAAACGAGGAGCAGGGGAGAGAGAGGGAGAGAGAGGGAGAGAGAGGGAGATATACAGAGAGTGAAAGAGAGCGAGGGTCAAAAAAGAAAAGAGGATCGTTTCCTCTCGGCTGTTTAAAGCCCACCAGACTAATTGGCCGCACAAAATAAAGAAGAGATGGAGGAAGAGGAAAGAAAATGAGAAAGAGGAAGAGAGGGAAAGATGGAAAGTAGAGAAAGTGTAGGACAGACTGACGGAGGAGAAAAAAGGGGGAAAGACTGGAGGATAAAAACACCAACAGGACCAACCTCGAGGAGGAGGGGTTCGAAAAGAAGGGATGATGAGAGGACAGGAGAGGGAAAAATGAGAATAAGGAGAGAAAAGCAGAAGGAGGAGAGAAGAAAGTATGACAAAGAAGAAAGGGTGAGGAGGAGAGCGAAAAGGTGTATAGAAATGGAAGGGATGAAGAGGAGTGGGGAGAAAATGGAAAAGGGAGGAAAGGGGTGAGGAGAGAAAAAAAGGTAAAGAAGAAAGTGTAAAATGGGTAGAAAATGAAAGGATGTAGGTCGAAGGTAGAAGAGGGATGAGAGGAATCAAAAAAGGACAGAATAATGGTTGAGAGAGGAAGGAGGAGAGGAGAAGGATGAGAGAAGGAGGAAGAGGTGCAGAGAGGAGGAAAAGGAGATTTTGGGTAGAAGAAAATAATCCAAAGGAAAGAAAGGAGAGGTGAAGAATGGATGAGGAGAAGGGAGACCAGAGCACAAGAGGATAGGGGGTATGTTTGGGTGGGAGGAGAGGAAAAGGAGGACAGGAGAGAGGAGGAGGAGGAGGAGGAGGAGGGCACAGATTCCTCGAGAGGAAGTTGAAAAATGTGACCTTGTTCTGGGACCTGGTGACATTTCCTCCACCCAGCTGATAGACTTTTAACAAGGCAGGTCAGTGTCATTTTTAACCGGGACAGGAAACACACACACAGACAGACACACACACACACACACACACACACACACACACACACACACACACAGACACACACACAGACACAAACACACACACACACACAGACAGACACACACACACACACACACAGACAGACACACACACACACACACACAGACACACACACACACACACACACAGACACACACACAGACACACACACACACACACACAGACACACACACACACACACACACAGACACACACACAGACACAAACACACACACACACACAGACAGACACACACACACAGACACACACACAGACACACACACAGACACACACACACAGACACACACACACACACACACACACACACACACACACACACACACACACAGACAGACAGACACACACACACAGACACACACACAGACACACACACAGACACACACACACAGACACACACACACACACACACACACACAGACACACACACACAGACAGACACACACACACACACACACACACACACACACACACACACACACACACACACACACACACACACACACACACACACACACACACACACACACACACACACACACACACACACACAGAGGTGTATTTCATAATGACAGATGGAGGAGCAGGAAACAGGGCTGCCAGGTCAAAATGGTGACAAATAAAAAGGTGAAGAACAGGAAAGAAAGATGAGCAGGAAGAAAAAAAATACTAAATAAAAAAAACATATAAAAGACTTCCTGTCGTCTTTAAGGAAAATATTTACTGGTTCCAGCTGCTTGTTGGTTTGTCTGTTAGTGGAATTACACAAAAACTGCTAGACTGATTTTCCCTAAACCTGGAGGGAGGGTTGGGAATGAAGACCTCGTTGGATCCATGATTTTTTTTCCCTCATACTTTCACCTGTGGTCATGAACTCTGAGTCGTGAATGAAAGAAGGAGATTCCAGCTGAACTTCCTTGTAGGGCAGCGGGTCATCCTCAGAGATGAGATGAGAATCTCCGACATTAAGAGAGAACTAATGCGGCGTTCCAGTTGTACTGGGAAGTCGGAATTTCCGAGTTCCCAGTCAGACTACTCGTTGCACAACCAGGGTTTTCTTGGAGGCGTCCGTCTTGTTTTCCGACTTGTTTAACTGGAACGTGGTCAACTCAGGTGTGATGTCATTCCCAGCTCTGAGTTCTGACTTCCGAGGTAAATGGAGCGCACCATAAGAGTAGAGCTGCTTCGTGTAGAAAGGAGCGGCTTGAGGTGGTCCAGGCACGTGGTTTGGATTCCTCCTGAGCACATGGAACTGGAAGGAGACCCTGTGGTAGACCCTGAACTCGCTGGAGGGGCCTCAGGATCCCCCCAGAAGGAGCTGGAAAGTGTTCCTGAGAAGGACGCCTGGAAGACCTTACTTAGTCTACAGCCACTACGACCCGACCCCAGACAAGCAGAATAAAAATGGATGGATGGATGGATGGATGGATGGATGGAGTAATCCACAGACAGAAGGGAAACAAAAGGAAAGAGAGGAGACGTTGCAGGAGACTGTGTCCAGCAGAGAGATGGTGCCCTGGTATTTAAGACCAAATGAATCGACCACAGATAAACCGGAACGTCTTTGAACACGACGACGTGAAATTGTGACGTTACAGGTTTTTATGTTTTAAGGGCAGAACTTGAGGGATCAAAGCTGCAACTTCTCAAGTTGTGCGACAGTTTTTAAGCATCGGGATGAAGCCGGTGGCTGAAGAACAAAAAGGAGAGGACAGGAGAGGACAGAGAGAAGAATGGGTCAGGATAAAAATAATATGAGAGTAACAGATAGAGGACAGGAGGGAGCAGAGGGGAGGTGAGGAGGAGGAGGAGATGCATGTAGAATAGAGGGATGAAAGAAGAGGAGAGGAGGGGGTTTGAGTGGATGGTGGAGTGATAAAAATAGGGAAGGGCAGGAGATGAGAGGGATGAAAAGAAGGGAAGGCAGGGAATATGAAGGAGGAAACGATGGGTGAGCCAAGATGAAAGAGAAAATTTAAGAACTTTTTATTATTCCAACACCTCAAAACCTGTTTCATAGGTGAAAAAAAAAGAATGATAGAGGACAAAATGAGAGGGTGAGACGACAAAAACAGTGAAGGGCAAGAAAAAGAAGCCACAGATTGGAAAAAGGAGGAAGAGGAGGGAGGGCAGGTTTATGGCTGCTGTTATGCAGAAATGTAAACACTTTGCAGCGTTCGCAGAAAACAATGACACCGCAGGGAGAGGAAGATGTGTGTGTGTGTGTGTCTGTGTGTGTGTCTGTGTGTGTGTGTGTGTGTGTGTGTGTGTGTGTGTGTCTGTGTGTGTGTCTGTGTGTGTGTGTGTGTGTGTGTCTGTGTGTGTGTCTGTGTGTGTGTGTGTGTGTGTGTGTCTGTGTGTGTGTCTGTGTGTGTGTGTGTGTGTGTGTCTGTGTGTGTGTCTGTGTGTGTGTCTGTGTGTGTGTCTGTGTGTGGGTGCAGCAACAGCACAACCGGGAGCGGAAGGAGAACGACGGAGGTGAAATGAGAGAGAAAGAGAGAAAGAGAGGGAGAGCCGACCCCGGGAAAAATTGGAGATATGAGATTTCAATCATAAATGGATGCAGCAATAAAAGAATGAGCTAAAATCCTGCATCGTAGTTTAGCTTCCTGCACAAATGTAGTTTATTAGCTTTAAGTTTGCTACGTTTGTTAAGCTAAAGGGACCAAATTCAGATGTTTTTGCCTTAAAGTGACACAAACCGTATTTCTTTTTTTTAGGGTTCAAGAAAACAATTATTTTTAGTTTTATGCTGTTTATTGACAGATTTCTTTGTGTGTTTTTTTTTATTTTCTTTACCCAGAATCCCGGGCGTTCCTCAAGACTCCCATGATGTTCTAGACGGATGGACTCCAGAAGCACCGCCCTCCTTTCGCACCTTTCCCAGTCCTCTCCTGGATAGAAGAACTCCACCAGCCCGCTCCGACCACCGTCTCAGATGGGATTCGATCTCTGCGACATCAAACTTTTTGGTGTTACTTTGAAACAATGAAGACTAATAGGAGGCCCCACCCCCTGATCTGGACTCACTGGGGGTGGTGGTGGGGATGGGGGGGGGGGTTGTCTCTCCTCTCCTCTCTTTACTTTTTAAGACAAACTTCACTCCATTCATTCCTCTTTTTCTTGGGACTTCTCTCCTTTGCTCATTTGTTTTGGAAAACTGACAAAGAAAAATTTCCTGGTGGAACTAAAGTCACCAGGAAGCAAACGGACAGCGGTGACATCACCACTTGGCAGTGACATCACCAGGCGTCATCAGGAATCAACTTGGTAGCAAATCACGGGAACACCGAGGATCAGTCTGTTGCCGACGGGACAAGTGTGGTTTGATGAGAAGACTAAACATTTATACGTACGTAAAAAAAAAACGTTTCAACCCCGCTCTGGATTTGACGCGACTTCCGTCAGTCTTACCGGCTGGCTGCCTCTGATTGGACAGTAATCAGCTAATGGGAGGAGCTCAGGCCTGGAGAAAAAAAGGAGGGGAAAAATATCTGAAAGGGATAAAATGGAGAAAAATAACTTCAGAGGCGATTTCTGTCTCTTCATTCATTTTTGTTTTCCAACTAAAAAAAAAAATGCATGGGAAAACTTTTCTTATGTTATTTGGCTTATTTTCTCTCCTTACCTCCAACTCTTTCTTGCTCTTTTTTTAATAAATCCTCTTCCCCACATCTTTTTTTTGTTTTGCTCTTCTCCTCTCCTTTCCCTTGTGTCTCTCTCTTTTCCCTTTACTTCCTCTCTTTTCGCTCTCTAAGAAGGAATTACTCTGAAAATGTTGGAGGCAGCTTTTCAATGTATGAAGTATTTTCTACCACCCTAAACCTGTGAAATCAGTTTCTCAAATGATGCTCAAGTTCAAAAAAATTAACCCCTTTTTTTAACAAAAATGGAGTGATTTTTAGACATGATGTTATATCCTGAAGGTACGTTGAATTCTCTTCCCCGTCTTTGTTCCCCGTAACCAGGCAGCGCGAGTCGAGTTTCTGGAGTTCATTATTAAAGATGAGGAGCGCTTGTTTTTGTCAGTTTTCAAACTTCCCGAACTTTACTATGAATTTCCATCTCTTCCTCCCTGATTGCACCTCTTGGAGTGATGAAGACTTACTTCAGGTGTAGAAATGAAGCGCTCCTCGGTTATATCAAACACAAGAAACTTTTTATTCCCAGATTTTCTGAGCTAAGAGTGCAGGCTGTTGTGTTGCAGTTTTGTTTATTCCACTGCGTGTTTTGTTTATTACTATTTGAAATGTGTACGGGGGGGGTTATGATGGGGGTGGGATGGGGGAGGGGATTTGGGGTTAAAGGGGTATTCCATGTAGATAGAAACAACATTCAGCATTTCCTTGTTTTTATTTTATTACTTTTTTCTGTCACTGTTCTCTGGATTTGAGCTGACTGCAAATATACAGTATTATAATGATGCGTCTGCTGCTTCTTGTGTCTGTCTAGTTATTCTGAGACAATCCCATAATAATAATAATAACAAAAACATTGTTAGTGGTGTTTGTGTGTCGTTGCCTCTCCAATCAAGAACATGTGGTCCTTTCTGACCAAAAGGTTCCACGAAATATGAAACTCAGGTACAAGAATGTTTTTTTTGCACATTACTGTTTGTGTTTCCACAACATTTAAAGCACAATTAAGATTAGATTTATGATACACATATATGTATATATAAATATATATATATATAATGATATATATAAATATATATATCATTATATATAAACAGGTTTCCAGCAGTAACTTTCTAACACACCTGACTGCAGCCCAAACAAAAGCTCAACACTAAATTCTTTCTCTCAGTTTTAATAGTTTGACAAAAGTTCATTTTTCAGCGTTTGAGGCTCTTACAGACGGACGGAAGCCGTTCCAACACCCCCCCTCCACTTTGTGGCAGGAGATCAAAATTCACCTGATAACAAATTCTCTGTCCGGGATGTAACATTATCTCTCTGGGATTGTTATACACTCACACACTGTGGCATTTCAGAAGATATACACACACACAGACGCACACAGACACACATTTACACAGCAGGCTGGGAGTAAACACACACACACACACGTCTCTGTTCCATTTAGACTGTATATTTACTCTGCATTACGAGGTTAATGAGGTGAAGCCTATCCCTCCCTCCCTCTCTCCCTCCCTCTCTCTCTCTCCCTAATGGATCTCTACCTCTCTCGCCGTCTCTTCCTCATACTTTTGTCTTTCATTCTCTCGCTGCTGTCACTCTCGTCCTTCTCTCCTCTTGTTTTCCTTCACTCTTTTCCACAATCATTCCCGATGTCACTCCTTTTGATCTCTGCTTTCCGTTCTTCGACGCCGTTTCATCTTCTCCCATGTCTTCCTCTCTTCATCTCTCTCCGTTTACCAAATTGCTGATGTCACTTTTTCCATTTCCCCCCCTAATGGAGGCACAAACACAGAGCGATGGACGGAGAAGGAAAAATAGCCAGAGATGAAGAAGGATGGATAGAAAGCGAAGGAGTCAACGAGGAAAGATGAAAAGGTGATGGCGCGCAGAGAGAAAAGGAGACTGAGGGATCCGAGAGGTGACGGAGAAGAGGAAGGTGGAGGAGAAGAACAGAGGAGGGAACGGTGAAAAAAAGAGGTGTGGGAGATAATGGACAGACCGGGGAGTGAAAGAGGTGTAACATGATGAAATGATGTGCTTTTAAAGAACGAATGCAGACGGAGAGGAAGAGGATGATGAGAGAGGAAGAGGAGGATGAGAGAGGAAGAGGAGGATGAGAGAGGAAGAGGAGGATGAGAGAGGAAGAGGATGATGAGAGAGGAAGAGGATGATGAGAGAGGAAGAGGAGGATGAGAGAGGAAGAGGATGATGAGAGAGGAAGAGGATGATGAGAGAGGAAGAGGAGGATGAGAGAGGAAGAGGATGATGAGAGAGGAAGAGGAGGATGAGAGAGGAAGAGGATGATGAGAGAGGAAGAGGATGATGAGAGAGGAAGAGGATGATGAGAGAGGAAGAGGAGGATGAGAGGAAGAGGATGATGAGAGAGGAAGAGGAGGATGAGAGAGGAAGAGGAGGATGAGAGAGGAAGAGGAGGATGAGAGAGGAAGAGGAGGATGAGAGAGGAAGAGGAGGATGAGAGAGGAAGAGGATGATGAGAGAGGAAAAGGAGGATGAGAGAGGAAGAGGATGATGAGAGAGGAAGAGGAGGATGAGAGAGGAAGAGGATGATGAGAGAGGAAGAGGAGGATGAGAGAGGAAGAGGAGGATGAGAGAGGAAGAGGATGATGAGAGAGGAAGAGGAGGATAAGAGAGGAAGAGGAGGATGAGAGAGGAAGAGGATGATGAGAGAGGAGGATGAGAGAGGAAGAGGAGGATGAGAGAGGAAGAGGATGATGAGAGGAAGAGGATGATGAGAGAGGAAGAGGATGAGAGGAAGAGGATGATGAGAGAGGAAGAGGATGAGAGAGGAAGAGGATGATGAGAGAGGAAGAGGAGGATGAGAGAGGAAGAGGAGGATGAGAGAGGAAGAGGATGATGAGAGAGGAAGAGGAGGATGAGAGAGGAAGAGGATGATGAGAGAGGAAGAGGAGGATGAGAGAGGAGGATGATGAGAGAGGAAGAGGAGGATGAGAGAGGAAGAGGATGATGAGAGAGGAAGAGGATGATGAGAGAGGAAGAGGAGGATGAGAGGAAGAGGATGATAAGAGAGGAAGAGGAGGATGAGAGAGGAAGAGGAGGATGAGAGAGGAAGAAGAAGAGAGAGGAGAGGAGGATGAGAGAGGAAAAGTGAGAATCATGTCTGGGAGTATCTATCGAAAAATTAAATCTTCCAAATTACTTATTATAATTACTATTAAAATTAACAAAAAACAAACAGAACATTAAATGCATCAGGTCCAGTTTTTTTAACAGCTGATGGTCTGACCCTCATCATGTGATCCTGGACCATGAAAACCTGCCCCTAGAATCTGGATCACTTTGGTACCTTTATTATTATTTAGATAGTTATTCTAGAAAAACTAGATTTCACTGATGGTGGTTTTCTTCAGGATCTAGATCAGGAAGTGTTGAAGATAAATTTGACTCAAAACTGATCTCAGGTCAGTCTGGATCATTATTATTATTATCTGTTATCTCATTGTAGTGAATTTATTTTCTGTGAGCCAGAAATATGACCTGGATCCAGATCAGACTCTGATGTGTTCTAGATCTTATGATGATGTCATGGTGTCGTTTTTGTCCAATCATTGTAGACGTTATCCAGGAAGTTAGAGGCATAAGTCTTGTAAGTAACAAAGAATCCATGAAAACCCCTCCTGGATCCAGATGATCTAAATCTGAAGGCCTGATCCTCGGGCCGGACCCTGACCTCTAAGACCACGTCATCAAAACCAGTTCTGAAGGTTCTGAGTGATCCAAACAAACTAATGCTAAAACATGGCCTCCCTGTCCGAGGCTTTAAAGACAAACATCAACATTCCTGCTTACTTACTTTTACCCGTGAAATAAAACGGACAGTTTCTCCTTTAAAACTTTTACTGCTGGTTATCATCGCTCTAATATTGATTAATGACTGAGGTGTAAAGAGGAGGAGAGATCAATAATCAAAGAAAATAGAAAGATGTAAAAACAGAAAGGTACGAAGGAAGGAGGATGAAAAAAAATTAAAAGGGATGAAACTGTG
>CM075183.1:21065280-21325280 GCA_037577475.1 Chaunax sp. Z400
AGATACACACACACACACACACACACACACACACACACACACACACACACACACACACACACACACACACACTTCATTTTATTCTCTCCTCTCTTCACAAATCATTTTTGCACTTGGCTAAGATTTTACTGAATATAAACTGTAAACATCCACTGAAGGATGACATCATAGCTGTGTGTGAACTTCCTCACATTAATGCATGAAACCAACACAAAAGCAACTTTTCTCCTGTAATGGGATGACACTGGGAAATCATCAGCTGTTCCTCCTAATCATCACTAACAGAGTATTAACTGAGTTAATTAATAGAGAGTTATGGAGAGTAACTGGAACTGTCTGCAGACTGGTTCACCCCCTCAACACACAGACACACACACTCCACTATGTGGAGACACATAGTGGAGTGTGTGTGTCTGGTTGTGTAAATGTATAATTTACTAGTTACTGTGTACTTGTTCCAGGGGACAGAAAATCATTTGAGAGGGCGTGTGAGAGACGGACAGAATGGTGAGCTTGTATATCACACACACACACACACACACACACACACACACACACACACACACACACACACACACACACACACACACACACACACAGATAATACCAGATGAAGATGAAATGGGAGAAAGAATCAATATTTCCATTCAAACGCCTGTTTCATTTTCTCAAGATTAAAGCAGACGGTTTTCTCTGTGTTCCATCACTGATCAGCAGCCACAACACACACACTGTGTGTGTCTGTGTGCATTTCTGTCTGTGGGAGGAGCCACTGATGGATCTTCACAGGTGACATAAATTGTGCGTTCCGATGCTTGACCACATTTGGTACATTCTGCCGTCCATATAGTCCAGACTGGAGGAGCGTTCAGTAGATCAGAGTTTCCTCCACCGAGGAGAATAAACCTATATGTGATCGTCTTACACCATCCATGCTCCACCTGAAAATAAAGTTCTGTGAAAATCGGTTCAGTAGGTTTTTTTTGTCTAAAGTCAGAGAATGTTGAAAAAAATGTCCAGTCATTTGATTTCCAGAAAAAAAAAATCCTGAATTCTCTCCTTTATCCAGATCAGATCTAAAATTTAAACGGTTGTTTTCCTGCCTCATGTCCAACCGTCCCATCATGTTTCATTACATCATCAACTCATTATTTTGTGTGATCTTCTAACAGATAAAAAAAAAACAACAACAAAAAACAGGTGCAAATATTATATTTACCTCCTTGGTGGAAGTAATAAATTGTGAAAAAGAGAGAGAGAATGGCTGAGAGTGAGACAACATGTGTGTCATCCATTCATCAACACCTCCATACTGGAACACTGCTCTCACACACACATCTAACACACACACACATGCTCTCCCACACACATCTAACACACACACACACACACACACACACACACACACACACATCTAACACACACACACACACACACACACGGACACACACTCCATTTCATTTTGACTCCGGTTTGGTGGATTTGCTTGTTGGTCAGTTCAGTGAAGGTGAAAGAAAGTGTTCATTTAAATGATGGGGCGACACCTACAGGTTTAATGAGGTACTACATCTGTCTACCTGCCTCTGACTGCAAAGGTGTGTAATGTAACCACCACCATCTTCATCATCATCCTCATTATCCCAGGGTGCATCAAAGCCATTATCCTGATGCTGCCCTCACCTCTTCAGTCAATAATAAAATAACAACACTCATCAGAATAGAACACATTGATCAATATCTGACATATTTATCAATAGAAAGAGTCTAATTTATTTAAATTTAACATGAACAATTTTCTTGTTACGTATGAATTGCGACAAACAAAAAGCAAACAGAAAAGCAAACAAAAGTGACATGGAAATCTGAAAATATCAGAAAACGTAGAAACGTGAAAATTGCAAAAATGCACAACCAAAATATTTTTTTTTCCATTTGTTACACTTGGTGATCTGAGAGTCGAGCAGATGATCGACCTTTAGAATCACCTCAGACTCATCTATTTTTGGAAAATTCTAAAAGTAAATCAAAAATTAAAAGCCACGACTACTTATTATAGTTCATTTAAGTATAAATATCGGTTAAGGGAGAATGTTTAGTTGGCAAGATATGCTCCGGAAAAAGAGTCACCTAAAACGTTTCCATGGAAACCACACAAAATAAAATTTGTATAAAATTCTAAATATCAAAAGGATATTAAATATTTTGTTAAAAAAAAGTGAACAATAGTCCATCATTATTTCCTGGATAAGAAAAAAATGTTCTGTCAAACTAACAAAATGATCGAAGACAGAAAACAGGAAGCAGGAAATCCTCAAATCTGAGACGCTAGAAAAATGTGACGTTTGAGCTTGTAAATCATTGAAGTAATTAATTGATTATTGTGATCGTTATTTGCCTGATTTCAGCTGATTACAGGCTGAAACTGATGACTGACAGACACACCAGGAGCCGCTTTAAACCAGATCTTCACAGGACGTAAGAAAACGTAAACTTTAGTTAAGTCTGAGTATTTCTTCCACCGCTAACTAACCTGTTCTTCTCTAATGTTGGCCTCCATAAGTACCTTAAAAAGCTTCCCTCTGATGGTGACAGTCCTCCGGTCCTTAGAACAGTCCCGGTCCCGGTCCCGGTCCCCAGTCATCCTGGGAAAACCAGCAGCTCAATGTGGCAAAGAGGGAAACAGGTCCAGTACTCCAGAGACGGCTAGCCATGTTAGCTAGCTAATATGAGCTATTTCAAAACAAATACATGGTAGCAGGTACACTGGCGATAGATGGCAGAGTTTTAAACTTATTTCTCCTTCTTGCTAAGGAAAAAAAATTTAGATAAAAGTTTTACCATAAAAAACTATGAGCTCCGTTTGAGTTCCTCCTCTCCGGAAGTCTGATTGACAGCTAATGGCTGACCTCTGACCCTTCGTTAAGCCCCACCCCTCCGTCACGAGCTTTGGTTTCTGCGTGGATGAAGCCTAAAAATTAAACCAATAACTGTATTTTTTTTAATTGAATATAATTCATTTTTAATTTTGACAATAATTTAGATAAAAGCTGCTTTTTAAAAAAAATGTTTCCAATAGAAGCTGACATTTTAATTAGCTGTAGCGAGCTAACAAGCATTAGCTAATGTTAACTCTTTTTGATCAGCCACCAACCAAACTGTAATTTTATAATATTATTTATTTACTTCAAGTAGTAGTTTTTAGACATTTTGTGAATATTTCTTTCCACTTACAGTTAGATGATATCATCAGAACTATTCTCATGTCTGAGGATGGACAGGAAGCAGACGAGCTGTTTGTGTTTACTGGAGTGATTTCTCCTCGCTGTCGCCTCACAACAAGGAGGTTCTGGGTTTGAATCCAGTCCGGGGGCCATGGCTGTGTAGGTTACCTCCAGATCTGTCCAGGGTTTACCCCACCTCTCATCCAATGTCAGCTGGGATAGGCTCCAGCCTCCTGCAACCTGGCAACAGATAAGGAGTTACAGATGGATGGATGGATGATGCATCCAGCAGAGGCCATGCATTAAGAAGCTGAGTGGAAACATAAAGTGTTTCATCAGGAAATAGATGCAGCATTTAAACTCCATTGAAACCAAAAGTGTAAATAATTTTTTTAATTATTATAAACCCCATAATTCACCTCAGTGTAGCTTCAGCACTGACTGGTATTCATTCATTCAGCCTGTAGCTACATGTACTGTATTCTGGAAAACAGTAAAAAAAAAAAGGTGTAAAACAACACAATGTGCTTTTAAATAAAAGTTCATTAAAAGCGTCTCCTCAAAATGTTTTTTTTAAATTTAAGAATTGAGATATTTTCAGTAAATAAAAATCTGATCTGTACAATGATAAACTGATTTAAGGTTTGAAAAACAGGAAGTAAATGATTTAAAATCCATAAACTAAATTTACACAATAATTAAAGTGAATAAAATGCTTTTTTTTTTTATATGTGCCTGTTATTACTGCTTAAAATGAAGTGTTGATAATCCAAACCTCTGGCTCCATCTTGTGGTCAAAAGTGAACATAAAACAACTGGAAACATTTATCATCCATTTATTGTTTGCAATAAAAAAGCAGAAATTAGATTTATACAAAAACGTAAAGCTGAAATTGATCAGACTATTGATTCTGATGATGCTCATGGTTTCAAAAAGTCACTCCAATACAACACAGCCAGCCTTTTCCTTCAGAATAAAACTCTGTAAAAACACACAAATTCAAAATACATACAAACCTTCATCGTCAGCGCAGGAGTCAACAAACACACAACGCACACACACCTTAAATAGCCGCTTCTGTACAGCACACACACACACAAAGAAAACAATCAATGAAAAATTATATAAAAAACAATGACAGAAACACAATCAGTGACATAGTTAAGGTGGCTTGTGTTGTTTTTACTCATTAACAGTGAATCTCAGTGTGTCTGAGACAATAACCTACAACAAAACACAGGGATGGTCAAAATACAGGACAGTCCTCTACCGATAAAAAGGTTTTTCAGATATACACTTATTAAAAGGACGGCGTTCTATTAAGGTCAGAGAATGTTTTATATATAATTATGATGTTTTATTACTTACAGGTAGAGGCGCAACAATCAGAGAATCAAGCAAACAATACCAAAGCTGCTAATCTATGAAAGAAAGAAAGACAGACAAAAGAAAGAAAGAAGACAGAGAGCAAGAAAGAAACAAGAGAAAGAAAGAAACAAAGAAGAAAAAAGAGACCCTGTTACATAGTTTCAGACCCAACAGGAAGTTAACATTATCTAAGAGGAGTAATCTAGTAATCTAGTCTTGTGTTTTCTACAACTAACTATTTAATTAATGTTTTTCATTATTTAATACATTATTTAGTTAATAAAGTATCAATAAATCTCATGATATACAATGAATAAAAACACTGTCCTGTTTTTAACTGCAGAGAAAACTGTTGTAATCAAAGAGAATCAACTCTTAGATGAAGATAAAATTATTGAGGTCGATCATCTGTGACGTTTCAGACCGACACAAACTGAGACTCTAAATGCAGCATGTAACAGATCTAGATCTGGTTTAGTGAATCTTGAACCTCAGGTTTGAGTTTAAAGAAGCCAGTTTAACTTTTCTTTTAGGGTCCAGGTCCAGATGAGAACCAGGGCTCACAGTTCTGTCTTCGGCCCAGTCAGAGGCACCTGTGGCTGGACATCCTCGTCCGACGACGCCCCTCCATCCGTCTTCTCCATCGGAGCTTTGCTCTTTTTCTTCCTCTTCACTTTCTTGTCCTTCTTCTTCTTGCTCGCCTTCTCTCCGTCCGAACTGCCATCTTTCCCCTCTTCTCCCTCCTCACTTTTACCCTTTCCTTTCATCCCTCCCTTCTCCTTCTTCTTTTTCTTCTTCTTCTTGTCCTCTGTTGCGGCTGCTTGGTCTCCCTTCTTCTTCAGAGTCCACTCCTCGTTCAGGCAGGCTGGGTGGAGGGAAAGTAAACGAGAGGAATGATGAAATGAAGGAGGAGAAGATGGAACAGCAGACGTGTGGAACCGGCTGTGTTACCTGTGTCCTGTCCTTTGAGGACGTGTTTCTCACATAAATAGGTGGTCAGGTCCTCCTCCTGGCTCCCTTTGTACCAGTCTTCAATCACCTCCTCGTACTGCTCCACCAACACGTCACACTGACACACACAGACCGACAATCACTGCAATGAGTCGATGTTATGGTGCATTCATGAGGCGTGGAAATGATCGGTGAAATGAGCTCCCGAGTTGGAAAAGTCATATAACTATTGGCTGATTTTACTAATAATTCTTTGGAACACATGTAATTTATAATATGATGCTAGTTTTACCTCCTTTCTGAGATTAGTTAGAAAATCTATTCATTAGCTTTAATGCTAATAACGACTTAGGTAAAGTTATATTTTTTGTAGTTTAGTGAAAATGTACGTTGTAAAAAAAAAGAAAAGAAATCACTTTGTAATAGGAAGAACTCGTATCTCTGCTAACGTCGCTAAACCTGAACAATCAGGAAAGAGGTTCCAGTCTATTGATTATCAGATGTGTATCAGCAATGAAAACAAATAAAGATCATTGAGTTAAAAAGATTCACTCATATGAGAATAGATTTATTTATAAAGAAAAGACTAAGGACAGTTTTCTACATTTGAAGCTTCCTATAAAACAAACTTGGTTCCGTCCAGAACTTTTGTCGTAGGGAAATCAGCTGTTCCAAAGAGTCAATATTTCCTGTTCTACTGGGAGGATTCTTCTTACAATTTAATCGCCTGTTTCCATCCCTGATGTCTATCTCTGATTAAAAGTTTCATGCTAATCTGTCCAGAGCTATACGGCTGCCCTCCTCAGGGTTCCCTTCTACCAAGCTGCATGAAAAGGTTCTACTCCTGACATACATCCTGATTAGATGTTTGTTTTTCACTTTTCACCTGTTTTTTAAGGTCGGCCACCTCTGCTGACGTCTCGTTCCAGAGCTCGTAGGGAATGTCCATCACCACGTTCACACCTTTATTCACCAAACCATGAAGGGTGGAGAAGGTCTCTGACATGCCCTGTAAGACGGACAGAGGAGGAGGCGACAGTGTCGTCAAACAGGATGCATCATGCAAGGTGGAAATCTTCAATTGGAGCTCAAAGGTTTTCTACACTGTTGGGGTTCTGGAGGAATAAATATCTGGATTCTGCTCTGATCCAGAGACGTTAACCAGCAGGAGAGTTTTTGTTTTTTTTAAACTTTTGGGATTTTCCCCTTTTGTCTGGGACACTGACATCTTCCAAGACAAAACTCTTGACAATTACTGGGTGAAATACAAAAACAGTGAGCTGAAAGACACTAAAATGTTTGGTAAAAAGCTGAAGGAAAATGCACAACACATCAAACTGCTGCTACACAACGAGTAAAGGTAAAACATGACAATCAAATCTCTGTAGGAAAAACACACAGACTGACTTTGGCAAAGCGGTTACTTCCACTTCTCTCCTTGTGCAGGTTGTACTCCAGCAGCCTCTGACAAACGTTTTCTACCACCTCGATAAATCGGAGGTCTCTGTGAAAAAAAAGAGAAAAGGATCAAGGTTATGTTAAAGTTTATACTTAAACTGTTGTCAGACTGTTGTCATGTCTGTATCTCTTCAGGCTGCAGAAACATCATGTTTTATTGGTGATAAAGCACATTAGACTCATGTTGCTGCTGAGTGAAAACAAATGTGAGCTTCATTATTTTAAGACTTATCATGCATGCACCGCTAAAAACAGTGCAGCAGTTGCCTTGTTCTATATTAAGTCTCTCCACAGGAACAGAAACTTGACCAACTTCCTGTCCCCCCTTCCACACACACATAATATCAGTGTGTGTGTGACAGAGAGATAGATCCAGAATCACACACTTACGACTTGACATATTTGATAGGCGGTGCTCCCTTGCTGTCAATGAAGCGATAGTTCCTGTCGATGACTTCCTTGGTCTTCCCCGTCTCATGGAAGGCCGACTTCATCTCGATGCTGACAAATTTACACACTGAAGGAGGAAGTTAAACATTTGTGTCAGTGCTGCTGGAGAAGTTAGCAGATTTTAGTAGATTATAGCAGAACAGGAACGTCAAATATAGGAGATCATTTAGAGTTACTCACTCAGCTGATAACCATATTTAAATGATCCTCATCAAAAAGGTGCGTTTATGATAATCAGGTGATTATTAATACAATCTGTATTACAAGGTACTTATTTCATATTCATATTACTAACATCCAATAATAATAATACCAATATACTGACAACAGCTTCACAATTTTGGCTACTTGATCTTGGTTTGTTGGGCAAATTGAAGACATAATAAGTAGATTTAAAGAGTTAATCGTAGTCCTGCAGAACAGAAACATTACACTATTAATATTTAGCATAAAGCTATTTAGCTTAAACCCAGTGTAAAGCTGGGTTAACAGCTAGCTATATTCTCCAGGTTTTCTTTAAATGTGAGGCTTCAGACAGAGATTAAAGTGACGTCTACCCGTTTCTCTTCCTGCTGCGGGCCTCTGGAGCTCATTTAGGGAACTAAACGCTGCTAACTGGGACACTTACCTTCACATTTGTTCGGAAGATGAACCCATTCATCGTCCCCTCCATTCTTGGCTGCTCCGACCGACGAAATTGTGAAGAAAAACGACAAGAATCTCGCTAAGATCATGTCGTCGGCTCTTTCCGGACTCTTAATCCACTTAAGAAAGTCGTTTGTTGTTAAAAAGCTCGAAAAACACCGTTATATGTCAGTTCATACATGCTCCTCAGATGAAAAAAATCTGAAAGTGACTACTTCCGCATTGGCCAGACGAACGCCCAGCTCCGGGCCAATCAGAGAGGTAAAAGTGGCAGCAGTTGGACCAATGAGAGGCCGAAGAAGGCCACAGAGGTAAAAAAAAATTAACCAGATGTATTACTCTGCGCCTATTTTGTGATACAGCTAAACAAAAAGTGAACTTTTCACCATACAGCTGTTATTACTTTATGTAACAAAATAACAACAACATCAATAACAATAATAATAATAATAATATAGTGACTTAATTTAAATATACTTCTATCCTTCTCTAGAAAACATTATTTGGACATCAAAACACAAAATTGATGGGTAAAGCCAAACTTTATTCATTCGCTCTTTTATTCATTCATCATGGCCAACACATGTGTATGTGACAGAAAATCAAAAATGTTCATTTTCATCTGCAGTCAGAATTTACAGAAGACCAGAAAGTGGCAATAGTTTGCTCATGAGTGGCCCCTCTTATTTGTAGACAATCTTTGATTTCAAGCGTTTCCACTTATGTTGCATTTTTCGTTTTCATCCAACAGAGGGCGCCATAGCCCCGCCTACAGCACCGTGAGCCGTCAGGTTATGTAACATTAGTTGATAATTATGTGCGTGTGCGTGTGTGTGTGTGTGTGTGTGTGTGTGTGTGTGTGTGTGTGTGTGTGTGTGTGTGTGTGTGTGTGTGTACATGAACAGTTATCAGAGTTGTAATATGTCAACGTTGGGTGTTGCCACAGTGGCACTACTGCTGGTATTTCATTGGTTTGGGGTCATTGGACATGATTATTTAGCCAAGAGCCTTTGACCACCTGCTACATGCAAATAGGTATATGTGTGTTTATAAGTGAGAAAAACAGACACGAAACCTTAGCGGTGTGAAACTACCCCATTCCTAAAAACAACATAGCAAAATAAATGTTAATTAAAGGAGAAACAGGTCATGTGTCCAGTCAAATGTTTAAAGTTGTACTCAAATGGCAAGTAACCATAGAAACAATGCCACAACTGCTTAGACAGCTAATTCAGTCATCTGAAAAGTAAAACATCTTTTTAAAAAATTGACACTGTTTTTTTTTCTTCTTTTGATCACAATATAAACACACCATCTGTGTGTGCAACGGATGAATTCCTGCCTCTTCGTGAGTTTTCTGCCACTAAAAATACCACCATGGACACACATCCAACAAGAGCATTGTTTAGTAACAAGGTGGTAAGTTTCGTCGAACAACACGAGTCATAAAAACGTCATAAAAAATCTGTCGAATCAGGTTGTGACCTTATTAGTGTGCGTTTTGTTTTGCATCTTTTTGGTCTGAACACTCAGTGAACCAGGACTTCAGATGGTTTTCTTCAAAAAAAAAATCTGAGAAATTTATGCTTTTTTGGTCCGGACCAAGAGACACA
The DNA here is from genome assembly GCA_037577475.1 of Chaunax sp. Z400. Classification (NCBI taxonomy): domain Eukaryota; kingdom Metazoa; phylum Chordata; class Actinopteri; order Lophiiformes; family Chaunacidae; genus Chaunax; species Chaunax sp. Z400. The sequence goes on from CM075183.1 coordinate 21,074,988, forward strand.
AACTACAAGTGAGAATGCAGCCAAAGTCTCCTGCAGGACTTCTGCACATTATTCTCTGTAGAGGAGAAACATATGAGCGTTTTTCCACATTCATACCTGAATATTTTGTGATTCTGTGAGCTCGACTGTCCGTGAGAGAAAGAAAGAGATGGAGTAAAGCGACGTGTTTAGCAGCGAGATGAAAGAGTTTCACAGTGGTTAAGTAACAGTCCAGCTTTTCTAAGAGGTGCTTCAGTTTCCTGCTGCCTGCCAAAGGGACAGCCAGCTTCTCATTTCACAGCACACACAGATCAGTGTGTGTCTCATAGCAGAACTTGACACTGAGTTGGTGGAAGGGAGGTTGATGTAGAGAGAGAGAGAGAGATAAGAGCTGGTTTTTATTCAGCAGTGCAGCCCACACAACGGGCGAGCGAAGGCTTTGTTAGAAACTCTCATCTCTCTCTCTCTCCGCTGCTCTCCTTTTCAGCTGTTCCTTCAATAAACTAATAATACGTTCAGATTATACAGCGGTCTGTTGAAAAGCTCTCTGGGTTCCAGTATAAAAAGAGGCAGCTTTTAACGGTTGAAAACGCATGTACACAGAAGTGAAGCAGTGACAACAACCTGCTGACTGAATGCATCCCAGAGACAAAACAGAGGGACCCGGGATCAGAGGCTTTGTACGACGTGTTTTCATAAAAACTTGTATTGAAAATCTGCCTAATTGGACCCAAATGCAGACAACAGAGGATGAACAGGTGCAGCTTGATCCATCGGGTTTCTACTGCTGAGGGTTACAGGAAGACGAGGCTCAGCAGAGCCTGTTAGTTTACACGGGTTTACACGTTTTGGGGGCCTGAAAACAGGCCTGTAATCTTTTGAAAACGGCACCATATCATCACCGTAAAGAATTAATTAAAAAGTTGTCCAATAATGTTTGATAAAAGAGGATATTGTGGAGCCGTATTTCAGAGTAAGTAGTCTAATAAAGAGATGAACACAAGACCAGGTTTTTCTACGTCTACCTGAATATTAAAATGATCTGTTTTCAGGACTAAACTTGATAAAAAAAACTTGTTTAAAATCTGAGCTAAAAAAATTCGTAGCAGGATTTTGATGGCTGTCCTGAAGGATTCTCAGAATTAATAGGGTTAAAGCCAGAGCTGCAGAAAACGCTACCAGTTGATGCAATATACTCTTAGTGGAGCCTGTCAGCACATCTGTTCATTTTAATGCTGCAAAGCAAAAACAGTCAATCCACAGAGAAGTGCACACAAATCCAGAAGCTGTCAGGACCCTCAGAACAACTATAATCCACCACCTGCAGCCTGCAGCCTGCAGACATGCTCCATCTGTAATAAACCAAGCCTGAGCGGAACAAGTTTTATTCTTTTATTCATTAAAGTGAAGACTGACAAGATGCACACTCGGCTTTTTTCTGTCCTCATAATTACACCGCCTGCATGAGGAAACTTCTGCACTCAGGCTGATTGGTATGGATCTGGCCTATCTTTGCATTAGAAACACATCCGTCACAGTTTTATGGTGAGGAGGATTCTCACAAGTCGCTGCAGACGCTCTTCAGAGGAAACAGTCAGAGCATCTCAGAATGTGTCTAAAAATAACCTGAGCTGCAGATCTCGAGCAGACGATTTAAATTTAAAGACCTGCAGCAGGTGTTTGGGTCTCGATACACATGGGATGATACTTTAACAATGGGTTTAATAATTAAAAACAGATCTCTGCTCGTCTAACAGTTAAATCACCGGTTGGCTCGATTTCTCCTCTGCAATGTAAAAAAAATGTGACTTCCTGTAAATTACATGAGGCAACAGAACAAGATCGATGCCGCCTGAACTCACCTCAACCTCACCCCAAACGTCTCATCATCGTCTGCAAAATAAGTTTCATGAATTTGATGCTTCTTGTTGTCAGGTCTACCGAGGAGGAGCCAGTTTAAAAAAAACTGGAGCAGTCCAGTCAGGATGAGACGGGAGCCAAGAAACCGTCTGACATGTGGAAGAAGAACACGAGGAATTAGGACATGAAAATGTAAAGAAGTCAAGGCAAAAAAATCCAACAACAACAGGGTCAGGAAACAATGAGGCTGGGATGCTTGACACAAGGTAGGAAGATGAAACTGAGAAGGGACCACAGAGGGATGACGAGGGACGGGTTTTCAAAATAAAACAGGAAACACCTAAACTAAAATCCCAAACCGAGACGGACACTTCCTGTAGCTCACGTCTGAGCAGATTGTAGCTGAAGACAGGAAAAGGAAATGAAATCATGACAAAACCCAGATAAATGAGGTTCAATCTGACAGACCAGGGACAGACAGGAAGCAGTCAAATAACCAGTGGGACCCGTTTTCGAAGGATGCCTTTATTAAAGAGTCAACAACGTGCGCTAGTCGTCCATTTCTAGAAAAATAAGAGTCATACATTCATTCATGTGGAAACCCAAGAAACCAAGAAAAAAACAAGGACAGGTTTGATTCTTAAAGCTCCTTTAGAAGGTGGGAGGGGAACCTGAATGATGTCATACGTGTTCTGTATGTGTGTGTGTGTTTGTGTGTGTGTGTGTTTGTGTGTTTGTGTGTGTGATGAGTAGCAGCGCCAAATTATTCACAGAAATAAATCACATTTTTACTTCCTCCAACAGGCCACGCCTCCAGGAAATTTTGATTATATGCAAATAATTTGCAACAGCAAATAAGATTATAAGACAAACGTGAAGCCGACCAATGAGTTTAAGCCTCAATAGATTTGTGTTGAAATGACTTCAGTGGTTTCTGTGTCATCCTGCTAAAAAAACAAATAAACAAACGGACATGAGGGAGAAAAGAAAACCTCCTCGGTGGGGGAGGAAATGAGGAGGAGGAGGTGTGAGGAGCGAATAACGACTAGCATACATTGTATCGATGTAAAGGGAGTCAGAGTGATGACCTCACCGCATCGTAGTCTAAATACCCTCCCTGAAAACCGTCCGTCTGTTTTTGTGTCATTTCAAATCCGTAGCATAACTCAAATTTTAATGAAACTTTATACACAAATCTTCCGTCTACTTAATAGGTGCCTTTTGATATGTTGGGAATTTTTACATTTGATCTATTTACTGTTTTGGAAACGGGTTTGTATCTATTTATTAACTGAATAAATAAATAACACTCACTTATCTTTTCTTGAAACCTGTAAAATTTTTTCCAAATTGGTCAAAAAAAGTGTTTGAACGTTCGTCTCTGATGATGCTGTGATCAGTCAGACTTCTGTGGCTCTTTAAAAAGACAATAATTTAGACGAGCTCTGAAATAAAACCAGGTTTTCTTTATGAAACGACTCCGTATGGAATGGTGTCTTTTTCCTCTCAGACTTCCTGTTCCAGAGTGTTTTATTATTAAGGTTGACATCCTGTCCTGCTCAGACCTTTATGACACGTTTCTATACATCATATTTCACAGCATCATCAGGATAGTTTAGTATATATATTCAGAATATATGAATTAGTCAGTATTTTAAAGCGTTCCTTTGTGTTGTGTTGTGTGTTTAGTTGTGTATGTACCTCTGCAGATGGCCTGTTCTGATGGATTCAGCATCACATGACCTAACAACACTCCCTACACAAACACACACACACGTCTAAGATCTAAGCGAGACAAGGCTGTTGTCCTCAGTTGCCTTGGAGGCAGAGTGAAGCCACAGAGGGCTATTACCCCTGTGTGTGTGTGTGTGTGTGTGTGTGTGTATGTGTGTGTGTGCGTGTGTGTGTGATTCACATTAATGAGATCACACACTGTTATTAAAGTGGACTGAAGCCGCCTCAAACAATTTGCAGTCAAATCTGCAGTTGGCCATTGGTCATAAGTCAGAGTGTGTGAATAATGCATGAGATGAATGAGTGTGTACATGTACTGTGTGTGTGTGTGTGTGTGTGTGTGTGTGTGTGTGTGTGTGTGTGTGTGTGTGTGTGTGTGTGTGTGTGCGTGCGCGCTGTCCCATCTGTCTCTCGAGAAGACACATCATCTCCAAAGATGCTCAATTTGTTCTGTTTTTTGTCGCATAGTTCCTCTCTACCACACACACACACACACACACACACACACACACACACACACACACACACACACACACACACACACACACACACACACACACACACACACACACACACACACACACACACACACTTCTCATCTTAATAAATACATATCAATCAACAGAATTTAATTATTGCTTCTTGCCTGATCAATAATCCACAGGAGACAGACACACATCCTCAGCATTATCAGTATTGATCTATCAGAGTGATTGATTATCTGTCCTGTGTGTGTTTGGCTGTTTTCAGTATTAATCAAACTGTTTTTTCAATTAATCAAAACTCTTTGTTTCCTCCTTTTCAAAACAAAACCCTTTGATCGGTGCATCAATAAGAAAACTGTTGTTTTCATTTTTGGGTGGACCCTTTTTTCTCCACAGGAAGTGATGAGGTGTGATTGATTATCAAACCCTCTCTGGTGTAACTAACCCAACCTTCTACCCTCTTATTGATCAGATGTTGTTAAAGTTACCATTTAAACATTTTGGGATGCAGTTCGAGTCCCTTTTCCTTCACATCTCCATCTTCTTCCTGCCTGAACACCAAGCTGCTTAATCCTGACGTTAAAACTCACTGTTGAGCTTTAATTTCTTCTCTTGCACTTTATCGGTTAAAGCTGATTACAGGTGATTTGGGTGGAAGGGGTTTTCAGAAATCAATTAACTCCCCAAACCCCTCTAGTTCAATGTGAGGATGAGCTTCCAGGTCGGAGCATTGATTTATTAAATGCCTGCAGCCTGCAGTGGTTCACAAGATAATCTGAATGGAAGCTGAAACATCCATCAGATAGATTTTAATTATTGTTTCATCCTCTAGTTTTATCTCTCTTTCAGCCTTCAAAGTAAAATGTCGTCTTTAGGAGCTGATGCTTTGTTCATTAGCTAGTTGCTAACTTTAGCCCTTTTTACATAGAGATGATTGACCTGGAAAGTCTGATTTCAATTAAGGATGGTTGATGATTCTTGTCAGGTGACTAAAATTTAATATTAAGCTTTCAAAAAACAACAATTGATACATTATTTATTACACATAAGTAAAAAGAGGGTTAACGTTAGATGTTAGCCACGCCCACAGTTGTATGTTTGTTTCCTTGTGTTCTCATCGCTAACCACTTAGCCGCCAGTGCCAGGACGCCCGGCAAGCGTCTGAAACCGCCTCAAACAGTTTTCAGGCAGACCCGACATCATGATCACAGGATGCTGAGCTGGTTGTCATGGTTATACCATAACATTTTAAGGATCTGTGGACGGGTTTCTGTTGGTGAGGTCACAGTGAGGTGGAAAAGAAAGAAAGGTAAGGAAAACCAGAATATGTAAAAAAAAGAAAAAAAAGAAAAGAAGAAGAAGAAGAAGAAATGATGTCATCCTGTTGAAAACCATGCAGGACTCTAGAGGACCTCATAAAGGGCTAAACATTTGGCCAGGAGCTACTCATCACACCTGCAGATATTTATGTGTGTGTTGCAGGTAATTGTGTGTTTCTTTTTTTTTTATCAAACATGCATAATTTCTTCTCTTCTTCACTGACAGTCGTATGTTAACCAGAGTAAAATTTAACAGCCTCTGTTCATGCCAACCGTTTGAAATCACGGCGTTGAGCGATTTCTAGAAAAAAAAAAGGAAAAAAAATCATGATGAAATTCTGGTGAAATTTCCCTTTAAAATAGATTTCAAATAGATTCCCCAGAAAAAAGGCGTCTCTACTTTCTCCATCTGCTCCTCACTTCATCTTCATCTCCTTCCCCTCCTCCTCCTCCTCCTCCTCCTCTTTTCCACCCCACTCACACATCAACCAATCCGTCCTCCTCACAAATAAATATCATCTTATAGTTTTATTCATCAGGCTAAAGTGTTCTTATTAAGGAAGAGCTGAATGAGAAGCCAGCATATCGTAGGCGACTCAAAAAGAAGCAAAGACAGTCTTTAGAAACCAGAAGAGTCCTCAGCAATATTATTAGAAGTCTCATTATTATTATTATTATTATGTTATTATTATTACTAGTATAAGTGTTATTAGGATCAAATAAAGTTCCGTGGCCCTTGTTGACGCAGAGAGAGAGGGATCAGCAACAGAAGGGTCTGGTTCCATGCCGGTCCCTTATATCCCAGTGATTCGGTCGAAGTTAAATCCATCAGTTAAAGGGAGGATTATTCCGTATGTCCAGTTAAATGTTAGAACCATCTCATCAGTAGGTGGGGTCAGGTCCTTAGTTCCACTCTGTCAGATCTGAAGCCTCATGTGTTGAAAAGCAAACAGGAACTTTTAACCATGTTTTTCTTCTGAAGAGTCACTTTGGCTTTTTTGTTTCCATATTCCATAATAATCATGCGCTTTTAAATTTTTTCCAGAGGACAGAAGAAAAATGAGCCTTTAAAAAAACCCAAAAAGGACGACGTTTATAAAGACAGTTTGGCCACGAAAAAGAAACCCGGAGACGTCGACACGGCAGCGAAGTGATACTGAGAGACGTATGGAAACAGACTAGCAAAGAAAAAAAGCCTCTTCACACTGTAATTAAACAGAGACATTATTACTCATAACTCTATGATGTCATCTCCAAGAGACAGAGATGAGCAAATGCATCAAAAATGTCCTGAACATCATGTTTCTGGTGAAAATACAGACAGTCCTGCACACAGTGACTCGAAAACCACCCTTATGTTACACTGCTAGCTAGTTAGCAAACACACTGATGTCTTAGCTAAGTAGTAGGTGACTTTGGCTAGTTAGCCCATTCAGTAGCCAGTTAGCATATGCCGCATTACCTCCCCGTGGTACCGGCTCTACTCGACTCGACTCAGCTTTGGCATCAGGTCGTCTTCCAGCAGAGGACAGTAAGTACCACTTGAGTGTAGTCATAGCGACGCCTCGTGAAACTGTCACGGTGTAGTATTCAACAAGAAACACACCTCTCACCAGCTATCAAGTGTCTATCACTGCACCTCCTCAATAAGCGGCCACAATACAAAATTACGGCGTGGCTTTTAAAAAAAATGGCAGACATGATTTTCTGCTGTGTAAAATATTCCATGCATGCTGGGTATCGATGACGAAATGATACAGTAATGATTCTCTCTAATGTTTCATGTGATCTCAGCTTTTCTGGAACCGCAACGGCGATGATACCAAAAAGTAGTACCAGGTACTTTTACCACGAAAACCAGAAGAGGTGAGTAGAGACGGCTTTACTGACTACAGCGGTAGCTAGCTAGCTGTTCAGCTAACTGGCTAACTTATATAAAGCCTGGTGTTATTTTGGAACTTGCAGGACAAACAGATGATGTCAAGCTGTCTTGATAAACATCGTCCCTTTCAGGATTGTAAGATGTTGGCCTGTAAAATTCCACTGCGGAATTCGGGAATCTATTCTTCTGAGTTCCAGAGCAGATTCCACTGGATTCCCGACCCTCCCCCACCTCTCTCTCTCTCTCTCCCTCAGCCGTTTGCAAAAAAAAGACCCAAAGAAAACAGTCTGGTTTTCCGTCTCTCCTATAGCTGCGTGGTGACAGAGTCCTCTATGACCTCACAGCTGTCCTCTACGACATCGTCGCATGGTCCCACCCAACCACCCATCATCATCACCCGTCCTCTTCCCCCTCCTCCATCCACGCTGACCTCACCCGCTCCTCTCACGCCTCCGCCCTGGAAAACGTCCTCGCTGGAGTCCAGGAGGCGTGAGCTGGACTCGGACATGTTGGAAGCACAGTGCAGGGATTGGCAGGGGCACTGGGGTGGGAGGGGCAGCGTCAGGAGGGAGTCCCGGCCGTTCGTTCTCCGCGGGGAGAATGAGGGGTTAATGATGTCACCCGAGCGTCCCACCTCGTTCAGGTGAGTCTCGCTTCTGGTCACGTCAATCAGTCCAAAGTCGGAGTGGCTGTGGCTCCCTAGGGGGCGGAGCAACCCGTCAGAGATGGTGTAGGAGGGCGGGGACTGTAGGGGGAGAGGCACGGGCGGGGCTTTGCGTTTGGAGCGTGAGAACAGGTAGGAGAGGTGCTTGAAAGAGTCCGTCTTTGCTCCCGGAGCAGAGAAGCGCTGCAGGCGGCTCCTCGTACGAGCCAGCGAGGAGGAGAAAGAGGAGGAGAACGATGAAGATGGGGAGGGCAAGATGGTGGTGGAAGATGGAGGGATGACGGTCGTCTTCAGCCCATTGCTCTTTGGTTTCCCCTCCTCCTCCTCCTCCTCTTCCCCCCATCCAAAGCTCTCCTCCAGCTCCCCCTCATCCCCCTCTCCCCCTCTTTCCGTCTTGGTCATTCCAGAAATGGAGCGCACCAAGGCCGACACGCCCAGAGTCGTTATCGGCTGCGTGTCGTCCTCCAGCGGCATCATGAAGGTCACGCCCTTTGACCTCTGGCCTCCGCCTCCACAGCCTTCACCTGATTCGCTGTCATCCTCCGAGGCCATGGCGCCATCCTCTTTCGTTGTCTCACTGGATGAGGAGTAGTGTCGCCGGGGAGGACGTCGGTTGCCGAGGAGATCCAGGACCTCGTAGCGGAAACTGGAGATGTCCTGCTTCAACTCCTGGAAAGAGAAAACGGTGTAAATGAAATGTAATCTTGTAATTATGAGTAAAATTATTTCATGTGCTGCTGTTTCAGTGAAATTAAATCTCTCTTTGTCGTCTGAAAGTATATCAAAGAGTGTGGATAAAAGAGGAAGAAGGATTAAGAAACTGCAAAAAGTCCAATTTCCCTTTGAAACAAAATTGTCTTGCCAAGAAATTAAATTTCTTTCATCAGGAAGGCTGCAAAGTTTTTTTCCAGAGCTTTAAATGGAATAAAAATCTGACAGAACACAGACGAAGGTGAGGAGAGAGAGAGGGGGGGGGGGTGAAACATCAGTTTGTCGAGGGAGAGGGTGAAGAGGAGGGTGAAGAGATGAAGGTCAACAGACAAGCAAAAGAGGAAGGAGGAGGAGGAAGTGAGGTAAGTGTGACAGAGGAGAGGCAGGTTACCATAAATGATCACATGACTCCTTTCATGTGATCCACATTATCTGCTGCCTTTTTCCTCTTCTTCAGTCACCAGATGGGATCCTTTGCTCCTCAGAGGATAAACACTGATTCCCTCACATGCACCTGATGTTAGTTACGGATTTTAAACACAGTCTTTATATGGTGACCACACACACATAAACACACAGGGTGTGTGACACCTGATGCTGCTTTTTGCATTGAAAAGCCCAGAGGCATCATGGGAAACAGACTCTGGAGCTAAAACAGCTCAGAATAAATTAGGGCTCAGATGATTTGGACAAAGCAAAGAAGGATCATCAGACTGTGGTCGCTTCAAACCCACAAACTGTTGGTGTAAATCTTTACTTCCTTTACCCACCTTAAAGTTCTCCTCCGTCAGTCCCTCGTCCGTCTTGGCGCTGCGTATCATGGCCGCCACGTACCTCTTCACCAGGCTCCGGATCACTTCCTGTTGACAAGTCACCATGGTTACTTAACACGCCCCTCTTATTTTACTGTTTTCTTCAACATATTTGAATTTATAATTAAAATCCCCCCAAAATAGTATTACATTTACTATTATAAATAGTAGACTCACACACTGCTACAGACTCACACACTGCTACAGACTCACACACTGCTACAGACTCACACACTGCTACAGACTCACACACTGCTACAGACTCACACACACTGCTACAGACACACACACTGCTACAGACTCACACACTGCTACAGACTCACACACTGCTACAGACTCACACACTGCTACAGACACACACACTGCTACAGACACACACACTGCTACAGACTCACACACTGCTACAGACTCACACACTGCTACAGACTCACACACTGCTACAGACACACACACTGCTACAGACTCACACACTGCTACAGACACACACACTGCTACAGACTCACACACTGCTACAGACACACACACTGCTACAGACACACACACTGCTACAGACTCACACACTGCTACAGACACACACACTGCTACAGACACACACACACTGCTACAGACACACACACACTGCTACAGACACACACACACTGCTACAGACACACACACACTGCTACAGACACACACACTGCTACAGACTCACACACTGCTACAGACTCACACACTGCTACAGACACACACACTGCTACAGACACACACACTGCTACAGACTCACACACTGCTACAGACACACACACTGCTACAGACTCACACACTGCTACAGACTCACACACTGCTACAGACACACACACTGCTACAGACTCACACACTGCTACAGACTCACACACTGCTACAGACTCACACACTGCTACAGACTCACACACTGCTACAGACTCACACACTGCTACAGACACACACACTGCTACAGACTCACACACTGCTACAGACTCACACACTGCATCCTCCCACAGTCGACACCTGCTGCTGCCAAACGGGACGGCCTGGCATGCTGTGTCGCTCTGCGTCTCGGCCAAATCGCACCACACACTGTTTAAGTGAAGGGCAGATTTCCTACCACAGCTGCCAAATACAAAGTAGTGTTCTTGTCCTCACTGCCAGAGCTGAGGTGTCAGAATTATAAGGGCTCTGTCTCAAAACGACAGACACAGCTGCCAAAAGGATTTACTGCATCTCTGAAGAGTTTATTAAAGCTTCTCGCTCTCAGCTCAACTTAAATTAGAGGACAAAAAAATAAATAAATACAAATATTCATGGATTCACAGCCAAACTTATGGGGTTAAAAATTCTACTGGGGATAGGTTCCTGTGGTGGTTGCCATGGAAGCCAAAAAAGGGCATTTCTAATGACTGGTCATCAATAAAAGACCCCACATTTAATAAAACTTCTCAAAATTAATTCAGTGTGTTCTGATCCCATGTGTGAACAAAGTCATGGAAGCTCGTGACAAACAGATGAAATTAACTACATTTTGTTTAGAGAGTGAACTTTTAAATCTGTCACATTTGACTGACCGGAACACAACAGCAAGAACCCTGAGGAGCCATTTACCTTAGAAACGTACAGACAAAAACTTTTATCGGAGACGGGCATCATCATCTAAGTGTACGTCTTTATGGTGACAGAATCTAAATACACTGGGAATAGAACCCATCGCTCCAGTGTTCCGCACGTAAAAGAGGCGTGATTTATAAAGCAGAAGGGTCTCATCAAAACACAGATATTACATGGTGTAAATGGAGGCTGATGTCATCGTCTGCTCGGATGACGATGATCTTCTACAGACTAAACACAAAAACATGGCGGTGTGTTGGGTTCAGACCTGGTAATGCTGGTTCTGGATCAGACTGTCGGCGTGACGTTCCTGCAAAGAGAGAAACAGAATCATGTGAAATGTTCCTGAATTCATCTGTTGATCTGCTGTCATCTCAGTTATTTTCATTGTTTACTTGTTGAAATGCTAACATTATTAGCTCAGGGATACGTTAAATTAGCTAAGCAGAAAGCTAATTTGCTTGAGCTTCAAATACTTGGGTTAATGTTTCACAGACAGGATCCTGTGTCCATCCTCGTCTTCATCACCACCACAGACCGTCTATCATGCTGTTTATTTCAGACACAGCATGTTGGATCTGAAATAATCTCCATTCACACATGCATCACATTCTTATCTCCTGTAGTTTGGGTTCATATCCTCTCCACACATTATAGGTTTCACACTCATTCATGCTTCACATTGGTCTCTCTCTCTCTCTCTCTCTCTCTCTCTCTCTCACTCTCTCCCTGCTGTCTCACACTCACAAACCTGCTTTCATCCTCTCTTCATCTTCCTATAACAATCCATCCCCCTCTTCAGAGCCATCGCCGCCGTCGACGTCGGTGAGCCAGCAGTGCAGGATGATGAGGCTCTTTTCATCACACACACACACACACACACACACACACACACACACACACACACACACACTGACTGTATCTGATGATCAGATCTCTGCAGAGCTGAATGGCTCTGTGAACCTATGTGGGCTGCTGGGCTTATATAACTCATAACTAATATGGCAGCTGCACCCTGTGTGTGTGTGTGTGTGTGTGTGTGTGTGTGTGTGTGTGTGTGTGTGTGTGTGTGTGTGTGTGTGTGTGTGTGTGTGTGTGTGTGTGTGTGTGTGTGTGTGTGTGGAGAAAAGAGCCTCATCATTCTGCACTGCTGGCTCACCGTCTCTCTCCAGACGACTGGGCTGTTTAACTGTGTTTATCAGGACGTGTTTTTCTGCTCATGTTGCCTCTGTGCTCACAGACAAACAGCTGATGTCCATCCCTGTGCTGCATTATTGTATCTCCATCATGCATCCACTTCATTCCTGCATTGTTCTGTTGCTCTGTGGAGGCGAGTCCTTCTGCTCTGAATGACTGTCGGCTCTAAACGGATCTATTTTTTACGCTATTTTATTTGTGCTCCTGCGTCTAAATGTTACAGTTGTCACCATGAATTTTTCTCAGGATCTCTTCAGACCTTGTCCTCCAGGCGTGTCCCAGTCACCTGACTCCCAATTCAAGTCAAATTTACCTCAAAACTGTGCAGCAAATGACGCCCTCTGTCTTTAGAACCTCTATTTGAGTGAGGAAAAATGAGCCACAGAGGAAGGATTACCTCACTTTTTAGTTTAATCCAGACCAAAATGAAAGGTGTGAAACCTCCCTTTGACAAAACCTTAATCCCACCAAAAGAGGTCGTCTCGTTCCGGGTCAAACAGAACCATGGTTCACTTCTTTTCTAGTGTGAAAACCAATTTTTTAATGACCACATTTTGTGAAAAATGTATTTTGAATTGTAACTTTCAGCCGGATTGCAGGACGTTCTGGCCGATAATCTCTGCATGATCAGAAGGTTGTTCTGATGAACTCTGTCTTCTACATTTCTTGGAAAGCTGCAGTTGTTGTGACAGATGTTGTTTTGCTTTTCGCTCCGTCTGCACACACTTCTCACCATGCATTTCTCTAGACTTCCTCTCTGCACACTTTGTTTGCCAGATGTCCTTCCATGTTTCCCACTGACTCCCACATAGACCTGTCACATTTCAAGTCATGTTTGTCTGAACGATGCCCAAAAATCACAATCTGAATACACCTTAAGGATAATGGAGGAGACTTAAAGAGGAGGCACGGAGGAGGGATCCCTCTGGAGGAGCAGTGGTTATTGATTCCCGCCCCTGTCTCTCCGTGAGCCCTTTCATTTGGTCAGACTTTTGAATTTGATACGAACCAAACTGAGACCAAACTTAACTGGATCGAATTTATAGAGAGAAACAAAACCGTGAACCTTGGTTCAGACTTTGAGGTGTGAGGATGTGACGATGGACGAGTGAAGAAAGTTGTTCAACTGGAGTTTTTACGATAAAAAAAAATCGACTTTGAATGTCTTTTAGGTTAATTTAAGAATAAAACATTTATGATTGTCGTCAGCTTCTCGGCTTCCTGTCGGACTCAAACGGATCAAACGGAAGCAGAAAACTTCTGTGGTCTTTTTCCCTCTCAGACCTCAGTTTTGCATGTGAAGCCTGGGAATCCTCCGGTGACTTGTTAACATGAATATCAGCATATGGCCTTTCAGCCCGGCTCAGGCTCTGCACAGCTTGTTTGCACGATTCTTCAGTGACGGGCATATGGACACGCCAGTGTTGTAGGCTACACACGAGTAAATACAACATTCAGACATTTTTATTTAAAGTGAAGAAGCAGAGAGGCTCAAGTTAGACTGAACGTCCCAGAACTGCAGAATTCACCGGATTGATTGGACTATTCAACTATTAATTAATTTTATTATGTACACTCTAATCCCAAATAATAAAATAACAGCCAAATAAGTCAATAAAAATCAAGACCACCATGAGCTGGTGCTGCATCTTCACTTACCGTGAACTCCCGGAGGTTTCCACATTTGTGCGTGTCCTCCCCCGGCGGCTGGCCTCTCCTGCACAGCTTGTTGTGGAGCCACATGAGCAGGTACCAGATGGACTTGGGGCTCGGGATGATGTTGAACGGAGGCGGCAGCGTTCCGCCCTCGTCAAAGTAACTCATCCACAGCTTGGTGCGGGCGAACTTCCACTCGATGTCGGCGTGGTCCTGCAGGAAGAAGACCCACATTAAAATCCTAACTTTAACCATGTAACCAGCTACGATGGAGCGTCATTTCTGACTGGGAAGAGTTAACAGGAAACTAACACAACAGGAGGGTTAAAGACCTGCACATGTTTGGGATTTACTCCCAGCTGTGTGAAACTGACTTACAGCGATGAGCTGGTAGGAGTTGTTCATCATGGCGATGAGCATGTTGAGGAGAACCACCAGGGAGATGACGTTGTACGTCCCGAACATGGTCGCCCCGATGAACTCTGTGAACTCATGCCGGGCCTTCACGTTGGTGACGTACAGGTTTAACAGGCCGAAGATGGACCAGAACAGAGACTGAAGGGTCTCAAACAACCTGTGGAAGGACAGAAAAGTTTATACGTTTAAGTTTATGTCACGTTTCTAAACTCGTCAACACGTCTGCGGATAGTAAGCGTCGGTCACAACAAACAAGTTTTTAAAAGTGCTTATTTTGTGATCATGTGAAAACATAACATTTTGAGAAACATGGATTTGCTGGATTATGATAGCAACATGCTAAGTTATTTGTTAGCATGTGACTTATGCAACTTACCGGTTTTCTATGGTTTGGGATCATTTTAATTTAAATAGAATAGCTCAGTACACATTCTCAGGATCTTCTTCTCTGGTGTTTGACGTATCGTTGACACAGATTTTTAGCGTCACCTACTGGCCCGGAACGCCTGTTGGAACATTTTGAGTAGCTTTGCGCTCGCATGTAGATGGAGATGTTGTAAAATATCTGGAGTATCTGACATTTGACCTTAAATTCTCACCAAGCCTCGTTCAATTAACTCAAAAATCTCAAATGATGAAGATTTCACCAAATCAAAAACATCAGTGACATTAGCGCAGAACTTTTCTCTCCTCGCCGACATCACATCAGCACGATGACGACGATGGTCCTCCATCTTCCTCGCCTCGTTCTCCTTCCCGCTCTGCTCTGATCAGTCTTCTGTTTGTGCGACCGTCTCAGTTGCAGCGCAGCCTATTGAATTTTTGATGAAGCAACAATTGTCAGAAGCCATCAGTGCAGAGAGAGGCGTTTGGTCTGCAGGCGGTTATTTATGGTTGTGCCGCATAAAATATTCAGCAGTCCGACGGTTATTATCAGTGTTGGAGGTGAGGGAGTGAACCATCACTGTATCAATCAGAGAGATGAGTGTGGCGGGGGAGTGTGTGTCCATGACGTGAGAGAGGGAGTGGATTTAATCAGTGGTGAATGAAGAGACCGACTGTGATATGAAACGAGAAAGACGGAGGACGCGAAGAAAGAAAAAATCACTCTATTATTCTCTTTCTAACCTCATCGAGCACAATTTAATTCATCTGAAGTGTCCATTAATTCATTCATATTTTATCTCTCCTCTCCTCTCCTCTCCTCTCCCTTGTCTTTTATTCTCTCCTTTCCTTGATTCTTCACCTCCTCTTGCTTCCTTTTCGCTACTCCATTGTTTTCTTCTGTTAAAAACATATTTTTTTTAAATTAAAAATGTTTTACTTAAAAAAACAAACATATTTTGAAAAATCAGAAAAGGTAAATGAACACGTTTCTGGTCATATTCAACCTTTATTTGAACTTACATGGAGGTAGAGACCAAAAGATTGATAGCAAAAAATTAAATTAATTAAAACTTATAAATGATAAAATTAAGGTAAAACTTTTTAATTTTTTAATTAATGAATTAGTGAATTAAAATTTCAAATTAAAAGTCCCATTGTTTCCTTTCCGTTCTTCTACCTCAACTCTTCAATCATCTCCTTCCTTTCCTTCCTTTCCTTTTTTCCTCTCCTTGTCTCCTCCATCCTCTCCTCTCCTGTGTTGTTGTGTGTCATGGCGTCTGCAGTGAGTTTAGCATTGGCAGCTGGACAGAGTGCAACTAAGTCACTGTCATAGTGCTGATCTCTGATCTGTGTGTTGCAGTGGTGAACAGATCTATGACTGCAGACAATAAGATTGAATCAGTGAATCAGTTCTTCTACTGCCTGGAAACGATTCAGCAAAGAAACGTCTGTCCTTCAGCACCAACATGTGGATCATAATATAATTTAAAGCAGCTTCATTAATGTTTTCTTGTGTTTTAAAAGCATAACTGAAGCTGATTTAGATGCAAACAGAAGCTTTGCTGATATGAAAACCTTTTGTTGCTCATTGAAAGTAATTTTAAGTTAATTTCTTATTTCTTTGTGACGTTTTTATGGTCAGTGCTGATGTACAGAAAAATGATGTTTTGTGATTCTCTTAGACCAACAACACTGAACACATTTAATAAGAGCAGATAAGATGACATTTCCTCCATTCCTTTCCTCCATTCCTTTCCTCCTTCCTTCCACAGGTGAAGGGATTTGTAGTTTATGAGATCGAGGCAATAACAAGGTAAAACCAGTTCAGCATAAATAAGCAAAAGGTGGCGAAGAGGAGGGTCTTTGTTGTGCCGCGATTATGGGATTTCTGGCTTTATGATACGAAAACATGCAGCCACACATTAACAACTGATTAGCTCTCTTTTTACCTGCTGACTGCAAAGGAAACGACCAAATTCCCCCGATAGATGATTTAGCTCAGTTAGCGTAACTGTTTGGTTCTAAAGGTTTTCTACTGGGGAGGCGAACAAATACACAATAAATCCAGAGAGGGAGAACAAACAGATGTGGTAGAGTGTGAAATAAAGTGGAGTATTTACACTCACTTAACAGGCATGGTGTGAAACGACCGAACACGTGAGGCATGTGTGAAGTGGGGGAGGGAGGAGACGCAGAGGGAGGAGACGCAGAGGGAGACACCTGAGCAGAAACAGGAAATGATCTTCCAGATAAATGTAGATAAGTGTGAGTGAATCACAGAGCCAGGAGGAGCCAGGAGAGAATAATCCATGCATCGTAAACTCCTGACTGTTGCTGCAGCCTGGTCGCCTGCAGGGCCGCCATCGCTCTGCCTCCATAATGCATCATCTCAGGCGTCGCCGTGGTGATCTGCTCGCTCATTTAGCTTCAGCATGAGGCTGATTTCTCTGCTCCATCCAGCAGAAGCACGTCGGGGATGACGTACAGCCGAGAAACCCTGACATGATCAACACAACGCTTTGTTTTTCTCCTCTTTTGGTTTGAGTGTTTGTTCTCTTAGCGAGGAGGTCGGAGAGGATTTAAAGCTCTAAGACCTGCAAACAACTTACTGACACTGGATCCACCACTAACCACTCTGGTTTCTTACCATTGCTAACAATATTAAAATGTGTATTTACTCTATGGAAGTTTACCTTGTGCACACTGTGATGTCACTGTTGGAACGATATATTGTGCAGCTCTATCACATACAGACCTAAAACTGACTTTCAAATTATTTTTCTGGAATAGAATAGAGTTTGTGCACCGGTCCAGATACACTTCCTCTGTTTGTCGTCTCATACTTACTTAAAACACACCCGGTGGCTAGCATTAGCAGCACTCCAATCTTCCTATTTGCAAGAATCTTTGCTCAAGTTCACTTTTTTTCTTTTTTTGATCATGATGCTCTGATGAAGGCACTCTGTAATCCCATCCTATAATATAAAATGTGAACCTGAGCAAAGAGTCTCTAATCCTTCCCACCGGGTATTTTTCACATGCTTATGATCCGGTTCAGCGTTAGAAGCCACAGTTTGATAACCTGGTGATGAATATCTCAAATATCAGTTGTGATCCATTCTTCTCGCTGTCCTATCACAGTCACTGGTGCTTCGCTGTAATGGAATCAATCACAAATCAATACAGCTATTATCTAACACAAGCCTCACGCCTCGTCGATATTCGGCTTGGCTCTCGCTCTGCCTCCCTCAGCAAAGATAGTCCGGATCTGCAGAGCTGCCAAATGAGCCATAATTCAAACCTGGCCTCTGAATGAGCTCAACCGCAGACCGTCTTAAAAAAACCCAAAAGAAAAACCAGCTCATTAATATTCCTCACATCTTTTGAAGGAGCCGGAGCTCCAACGTGACCCGGAGAATCGTTTTCCATATCATTATCTGCTGCAGCGACACACAGGAAACAGGCTTAGACATGACGAGGTTGTCAGAACGACGTGTTCGACAAAATCTATACTCATCAATCCAGATGGCATTTAATGGATGTTTTCAGCACAGCTGTGAGGAGCAAACATTGCGTCACCGAAAAAAACAAAAAAACAAACTTTCTTTACCGTAAAGGTTAGAGTATATTTACCAAAAAGTGAGTGAGACCTACGAGGGTGTCTAAATATCACGTTGCCTTTAGCGCTTCATAACTCCGTATGTTGACGATGCTGATGAGCTGCAGACACGCCTTTTTTTCTCGTAAACTACGGAATCAGTGCGTTCAGATGAAAACGCTGTTGTTGTTTTAATACGAGTGATAAAGAGCTCAAACTAGAGAAAGCTCTGCTTCCAGACATGCCAGGTACCCCTGTGTGTAATAATGGACAGAATGCCCATAATAATGGGTTTTACTCAGGAACAGATAAAGCTAGAAACTTCAAAACACTTCTAGTACATCTAAAACAAACATGTGCAACATGTGTATGGATGGTGCTCACGTTGAGAAGGCGTTGTTCTGCCTCTCGCAGCGGATGCCCTTGCAGTTGTTGTGTTCCTCTGAGGCCTTGGTCTCGTAGTAGAAATAGAGCTGGTTCAGGCCGTTAGCAAACGCCAGCAGGACCTAAACAGAGAAAACACAGTTTCACTGTGAATCTGGTGAGGTTCAGGGTTTCACAGTGAGCCTGGTGAGGTTCAGGGTTTCACTATAAGCCTGGTGAAGTTCAGGGTTTCACTATAAGCCTGGTGAGGTTCAGGGTTTCGCAGGAACACTGAGAAATAATTCCTAAAAGACGACGTATCTATGGAATACCCCCCCCCCCCCCAACATTCAGGGCATTTTAAAACACGTCTTTGTTATCCAATAGGACAACAGCGCTGCACTAAGCCCTGCCTTGGGCTCTCTGGGATTGATTTAGGACCTCAGGGAGCAGAACGGTTCTCATGTGGATTGTGTTGTAGGTTAAAGTTAATGAGCTCTGAATGTAACGTCCTATCAGTGAAGGATGCAGGACGTCTTTCTCACCCTCATCATCATTAATGATGCCGTTTGAACGGTTTCATTCAATATTTTTACTGTATAATTTTCACTATTAGATTTGTTTTTTAAGTTTGGTGATTGTGTGGTTGATTTAAAAGAAACGGTGCCTCCGTGCAGGTTTGCGTCGCGTCTTTTGTGCATTAGAACTTCTTACCAGACAGTAAATAAACAGAAACTTGAGGATGTCCAGCAGCATCCTGCCCAGCGAGATCTGCAGCGGCCCCAGGTGGGAGTTGGCGGTGAAGAGGGAGATGAGTCTGAGGGAGCTGAAGATGTTGGCGATGGCGAACAGGGCCTCGGCTATCAACGTGGGGTGCCACATCTCCCACTCCTCCCTGGGACGCGAGGAGTTATACTGGAGGAAGGAGGGAGGGGAGGAGGACAAAAAGCAGAAAGAAAGAAAAACAGAGATATATACTGTATATTTTTTTTCCCAGCATTCTCTGTTTCTGTGACTTTTTTTCTTCTTTATTCATGTATCTGTCTGACTCCATCCCATCACCACGTCTCTCTCAGAATTCTCATGCTCAGCTTCCTCCTCATTCCGAAGTCAGCCATTAGACTTCCACAGGATGTCTGTCTTGTTAGCTCTGCCTCCATTAGCATTCAGCTAACACACACAGCGCACAAAAGCACACAGATGCACACTCACTAATTTAGAGACTGTCTTTCGCCTTCACTCTGTGTGTCTGTCTCGATGTCTCTCTTACACAAACACACACACAAACACACAAAACAACGTTTTTCTAAGGACTGACTCCTTATAAATATTTAAAAAAAGAACATCCCCCAAAAACTGTGCCACAAATGTATCAGTAAACGACAAATCCTGAGGATATCTGCTATGGAGAAGACGACCAACCTTCAGAGTCACCTTAAAATCCTCATCTTTACATGGAAACTCAAAAAATGAAATTTATGGAAAAAATAAATTCTTATGGTTCATATGTGTGTTAAGTTTGGTGAAGCTGGGATGTATATTCTTTTGAGATATGCTCCAGACAGAAAAATGATTACAGACTGATGGTGATTTTTATTTCAGGGGATGAAAAAGACAAAAAAAGAAAGAAAGGAAATATATTGCACAACAGCTGCTTCTGTGTGTGTGTGTGTGTGTGTGTGTGTGTGTGTGTGTGTGTGTGTGTGTGTGTGTGTGTGTGTGTGTGTGTGTGTGTCTGTTTGCCTGTATGTATGTAATTATACCCTGAGACCTGTGTAGGAGGGCCATCTGCAGCAGCTGTGAGTCACTGATGGTGGCGGCCGTCTGGTGTGTGCACATGAATTCACCATTAATCAATAGATGAATCTTGTGTGCAGACAGAATGTGCAGCTAAACAAAGTATTACTGAGGCTGAAAGCTGTGGAAGTGAGAACCGGAGCTCCCAGCTGGACTACGAGGCCCTCGGTCCCCTTTTAACAGTACAGGCAGCCATTTATGTAAGAATTCTGCACAGATGTTGACTTCATCTCAATTACAAGTTAATAGACACAGGAAGTGTTTCCATTAAGAGAATAATAGAGTAAATTTAACAATGTGAAAAGGAGCAAATGATAAAACAAGGAGGCACTAAGCTAAAATATCATCACATATACTTATTAAAGAGAGAGAATAAGAACATTAATATAAAGGATACCATTTGAAGGTAAATAATAGCCAAAGTTTAAGTACAGGAACCCACTCACTGCTGCTCAAAAACAGGAGGATTAAGATTAATTTGAATTTTCTTAGTCCTTAATCTCGTTGCACTGGACAAAATCTAACAGATGACATTTGAGAATTTTGCGGCCGCAGGACATCTTTCATCTTTTTGTGTCGTTTCCCAACAATGACTCAGTTTTACTGGTTTTATTATTTTTGAAAGATGGATGATAACGTCCTTCTACTTCCTGTTTACCTTAATGTAGGCCACGATCTTCAGCGATATGGTGGCCAGGTAGAGGGAGTTCATGGCAAAGTCCATCAGGTTCCACCAGTCGTGGATGTACTCTGTGAATCCCCCGTCCCACATCTCTTTAATCTCTGCCCAGATGAAGCCTGAAACACACACACACACACACACAGACACACACACACACACACAGACACACACACACACACACAGACACACAGACACACACACACACAGACACACACACACACACACACAGACACACACACACACACACACACACACACAGACACACACACACACACACACACACACTGAAGGTTATTTACATGCATGTGTGAGTACGCTGCCATCCATCAGTGGTTTCTGTTTGCTGGTTTCTGCTCTGTGACGAAACCATTGTTGAATATTTTCTCTTGGCAGCAGCTTCGGCTGCAGAGCTGAGAGCCAACATATTAGTTCTGTGCGGCTGACTTTGGACAAAGTCAGGGTTTATTGTCAATAATTCATGAGTCTTTTTGTTTTTCATCTGTTCTCCATAGAAAATCTGCTCTCCTGAGATTTCATGATTACGCTGAGGTGTGATTGGGGTTAGGAGAGAATCATCTTTCCTAAGGTTCAGTCCCTCCATTCAGACCATAGTTTCAGTTCTCGTCCAAAGCGACTTAATATTTGACAATGAGCTGATTTATCCTGCAGAAACAGTCGCCTTGCTCCGTCGGCCAGCAGTCAGGTGCAGTGAGCACATGGTGAAAAGTGGTTCATAGTTTGGAACTGGCTCTGAACTGACCCTGGAACTGCCTCGTGGAAAAGGACCTTTAGAGTCTCTGAGTCTCGATATTGAGGAGGAAAAAAAATCTGCTTTGTTTTCTTTGACAGACAAACCTCCTAAAGTTCTTTTAAAACAATTAATACAAGATTAATATTTATGATTTAGGACTTCTGATCTATAATGAATGAATGAACAACATGAGAGTTACAATTAAAAAGCACAAGCAGCTAATGTTCGGCGTTGTTTCTTTCAGAGTTTCAAAGATAAGAACGACCACGGAGGACAGATGGTGATGATTTTTTTCATATCCTAGTTATGATTTAGAAATGAATGGTGTCAGCTCTGAGAGAGAATATGGAGATGCAATCAGTCATCTTCACACCCACCTTCAGACAGACAGTCTCAGTCCTCTTGATGAATAGAAATCAAAGTGAAAAGAAACAGATAAGAAGTTGTTCTTATAATTACCTCTAAATCTTGTTGTGTTTTAATGTCTAGAAGAGACACGTATAATATGAAACACTTACTCAAAGAAAAACGAGAGTAAAAGGAAATTAAATCGAAAATGATGAAGTGTCTTCGTGGTTGAAGACCTTTTACATCAGAAGGAAACAGGCAACAATGGTTTCTTCTGCCGTCACCGTCTCATCTGTCCTCATAAAACATCCCAGAGGTTTGACCTCCTGTTTGTCTTTGGGACCAAAGGCCATAACCATAAAATACCATAAAATACCATAAAATACCAAATAATATCATATAATATCATATAATACCATAAAATACTAATTAATATCATATAATATCATATAATATCATTTAATACCAAATAATACCATATAATATCATATAATATCATATAATATCATATAATATCATATAATATCATATAATATCATATAATACCATAAAATACTAATTAATATCATATAATATCATATAATATCATTTAATACCAAATAATACCAAATAATACCATATAATATCATATAATATCATAAAATACCATAAAATACCATAAAATACCATAAAATCATATAATACCATATAATATCATATAATATCATATAATACCATATAATACTAATTAATATCATATAATACCATATAATACTAATTAATATCATATAATACCATATAATAAGAAATGATAATAAAAAGAAATGTTGGTACATGTTTTTTGGACGTACCTAGGACCCATGGGAGGATCATCCACTCGACGATGGTGGGTGGGGGTCCCTGCATGTGGAGGTTGGTCCGGGCGATGTGCTGCGAGGCCAGCAGCAGGAGGAAGAGGAAGGTCAGGTAGGAAGCTGTGTGGCAGATGAACTTGATGAAGGGCTTCTTGATGAAGCTTCCCAGAGCGCTCTTTGGAGCCAACAGGTAGATCTGAGGAGGAGGAGGAGGAAGAGGATGAAGGTAAAGACAGAAAGAATACCTTGTTTGTCCTTAAATGATCCAGAACAACAAAATAACACAAAAGCATTTAGATATTATGTAACGTCTGAAAAACAAATGATACATTTTTTAGTTAAAATGACTTGAAATGATTTTTGTTATATCAGTCCCTCGTCCCTCCCCTTCCTTCCGTACCAGTGAGAACACAGGAAACAGGAGTCCGATGATGAAGCATGTGACCAGTTTGACGGCCCAGTGTCGCCTCCTCCAGCCTGGGAAGCCATCGTACCACAGCGTGGCCAGAAGCTGCTGGCAGTTGGGCTGAGCTACGAACTGGAGAGAGAGAGACGGTCAGGAAATGGACTTCATGTCTTTATCTTAGGATAATTTATATCCGGATCAGGAATATTTGTCATTTTCTTTTCTTCTTTTTTTTTTTGGACATTTTCCTTCATTCCCATACATTCCTCTTAAACAAACATCCTATTAAAGAAATAGGTTAAATAAACATCTGCCTCACGCCGCTGGAATCAAGCAAACATTTGGATCAAAGCTTAAAAAGGCAAACTTCCGAAGCCGTCAATCAGACAGAATGCTGGGCTTCTTCTCGGAACACTTAGTGATGGTGCACACTTCCACTCTTCCACACTTCCTTGTTTTCTTACAAGTGTTTCATAAATAATTCATCCTGCTACACTTCATTTGCACGGCACCATATCCACGTCTCCGAGGGAACGCTCTGGTTATATATGAACAACGCTCCAAAATAAAACCTTCTACAATGCAGGACGGGACGTTTTAATTCAGGACGGGACGTTTTAATTCAGGATGGGGTGTTTTAATGCAGAACAGGAAGTTCCTTTATTAACCTTCATTGTGATTCTTTCACCAGTAAAAATGATTTAAGGTCTAATTAACTAGAAGAAGATCTTAGAATTTTTCTGGCTTCAAACTTTTCACAGTTGAATGAAAATGAAGTATTTATGGTTTTATGGTTTTCCACACATCATATTTTCAGCTGTGAAGGTTATTTATTTATAAAGGCTTTGATTTGGTTACAGCGTTAGTTTGGATCATAACACTTTATTTCATTAAGTCTGACCTGGAGACGAGAACCGATCTGTCACTCATAGTAATCTGTATTTATGGGTCAACAGGATCATAAAATATATCATGAAACATACAGTAGACATAAACATAAACATATTACCCTCAATATTTAAACATCTTACGTTGCATTAAACCCTCCTTCCACTATGTGGTCCCTGCTACGTGATTGGCTCTTGCTCCTGGAGGCGGTACCTCCGAACCTCCTCCTCAGAGCTACGACGGACCCTGACTGGAGAGGAACCCGGTCCGGCCTTCGAGTCCCGTGGACGCGGTTTGGGGACGAAGAGTTTCAGAGTTTAAGTCCAGTTTGCAGCTCGTCTCCGTAACCATGGTTACTGGTGGGTTCAGTGTTTCTTATATAATTTGTTTGATCTGGTGTGAATTCTGAGACACCTGAGATACAGATTACACTCAGGTAGGATTACCTTTGTCTGGACACACACACACTTTCACTCTCTCTTCTTTTCTGGTCAATTCTTCTCCTCTTCATCCCCTCTTCTCTCTCTCCTTTGACTCATCCTTTCTTTTTCCTCTCTTTGCCTCCTCTCTTCCTTCCTAATTTTCCCTCTTCCTCTTCCTTTCTCTCTCCCCCCACTCCTTCCTCTCCATCTCCATCTCTCCCTCTCCATCCCTCGCTCAGCTCCAGGTTTGGTTTCTTGTTGCTATGGCAGCAGTATGATAATGAGGGAGTTGATCTCTGGGCTCCTCTAAACGACAGCAGTCTGCTCCTTCCTCTCCTCTTCTGTTTCGGTGTCGAGTCTCCATCTCCTCCATCCATCCTCGTCATACGCCTCATGTTGACGCAACGGTTTCGATCCCCCCCCAGTAACTAAACCCCCAGGGGGACCAGACTGAAAATATCTGAGACATAATCCTGTTTTTAGGAGGTATGACATCATACAGGACAGAGTGAGACATCGAAAGTGTAAAGTATTATTAAAACGTTACATAACAGATGAGTGAGAGCTGAATATCAGCCAGTATCTGGATGATCAGACTGAATATGTGTTCATGGCAGTGATATGAGGTCGTTTAACTTTCACATAACTGACTGGGCCAAAATTAAAAGTAAAATGTGCTTTATGTTCTTAAAAGTCTCAAGAAAGACACAGAAAAAAATTAACAGAATTATTTAAAGGGTTTTTTAAAGGATTATGAAAAAGTCTTTTTTGTGTCCATATATTAAAGGCTACATTAACACTACTTTGATTCATTTAGTGTTCATTTTTTTCCACGACTTAAGGCCCGTTTATGCTCTAAATACAGACGGATTCCTTTTCATCCATGTTTGAGGACGTCCACATCCATCTTTTGTAGAAGAGTCGGGTGTCGTCTGGTAACTGGATTAATAAAAGCTGCATATTAAGCTCCAGCAGCCACCAAATCATCCTCCTGTAGGATACGAGCTATAACAGTCTCCTGACTCTCAACAGAAACGTCCTGTAAAAGGATCCGTGTTCCTCCTCCTGATTTTACTGCTGGACATTTCACTACAATCTGCAGCCCTGAGCTCATTTTAAAGATAATTTGATTGCTTTGACCACTAAATGGAGAAATATGTGGACCAGTGCGACGCTATGCTGCACTGGTTAATTCAGTTTATCTGTGGTCTGATGTAAACCAGGCAATATTCTAACCCAAAGCTATGCTAGCACTGATTCAATCTGGCTGTGAACATCATGGTTTATATGTAAATATGGAATCATGTGTGTCGTTTATTTTTTGTCACCTTCTTCCTCTTCCTCTCTTTCCTCTCCACCCACTTCCCTCTTTCTTCTCCTCCCCCATCTCAATTTAATTAATTTAAATTCAATTAAACACTGCAGCACATTGACGTGATGCTTGGGTAAAAACACGTTGAACATACAAAGAGTCCACATGAGAATAACATCCATATATGTTTATACCCATAGCTGATGGTTGAGTCTCTGATTAGAGATGCTTCAGGACCTTCTTTACTCCTGCAGACCGATTAAATCCCTCCCTCCACAGTTTAACCACCAGTCAGAGGTGGAATCACGAGACACTAAAAGACTCACATGATGGTCGGCAGGTAAACAAACCAAGCTAACAGGAAGTTAAACACCTGGAAGTCTCCGTCAGTCAGGTAGAAGAAGAAGAAAAAAGAAGCCCATTTAATTCAACCTGTAAGGATAATATTTGTGTACTGTTAGAGCACAGTAGTAACTACGAAGAAATAAATAAATAAATAGGAAAAAGGCAATAAATAGATGATGAAATAAACATGTAAATTAAAATGTGTGTGTGTGGGAAATCTGAGGTAATGGATTAATTAAAGCAATAATTCATTTGGATGAGGTGAATAAAAAAATCAGTGAAGATAAATATATTATTCAGCTGCTGCTGATTATTGAACCACACACAAACACACACACACACACACAAACACACACACACACACACACACACACACACACACACACACACACACACACACACACACACACACACACACACACACACACACACAACTCATCATTTATTGAGGGTAGTTAATGTATAATTTAGCAGGACTGCAGGTATCACAAGCCCACAGACAAAGAAAGACGTTTAAATGATTCAAACACACACACATACAGACACACACACACACACACACACACACACACACATACAGACACACACACACACACACACACACACACACACACACACACACACACACACACACACACACACACACACACACACACACACACACACACACAAACCTGTTAATGTTTCAGCAGGTTAAATGGTGAAAACGATTGAAGGCTCTCTGCTAAATGAACCTTTAATGTGACGTCGGATCAAAAACAAAGAACAGCAAACATTTATCTTTTTTTTCCTTCGGAGGAAAATAAATTCCTGACTTTCTCTCTATTTTTTGGTTTGTTTTTCCTCGTTCTCTTCCTGCTGTCGTTTATCAATCCTTCCTGTTTTCTATTCCTGCTTGTTTTCTTCTTCCTCCTCCTTCACTGATTCTCCACAAATCATCCATCATCTTTTATTTATCTCTCCGTGTTTCTGCAGGTTAAAAAAACGAGACACACAGAGAGGGAAGGAAAACAAAGAGAGAGATATTTCTCCCCCCTCTGACTCACTCCTTCTTTTGCTGACTCTATTTCTGAGCTCTGTCTTCTGTTCCTTCGCTCTGCTTTTCTTTCTTCTCTTGTTCATGTCTTTTCCTCCAGTCTGTCCATCCCTCCTTCATCCTCACCTCCTGTCCTCGCCTACATGTTTTATCATCTGTTGTCCATTTCCTGTCACGGTTCATCAAATGAAACCATGTAAACATGTAATTTAAAAAATTAAAAAAGTTTCCATGGTTAGCATTAGCTTTATTTTTAAATATGTACTGTATTTTTTCACTTTTAATTTTTCTTTTTTAATTTACCAAAAAAGAAAACAAAAGCTCTGCTGCTATGTTCAGTTCTAAAGGACTGGTTTTTACCATCCCTAGTGGGAAAACCAGGAAACACTGGTGACAATAAAGTCATATTTAACAGGTCAATATTTGTCTCTGTATGATATACTTTGCTACACATATGTTATTTACAACATATCAGATCAGGATTAGACCAGATTAGATATCAGGACAGAGTCAGGAAGGATCTGATCAATCAGGAGAAAATCAGGTTATGATTGGCCAAAACTGGGCTTTTTAAAATCAGACAGAATGAGGTTAATAAATAAGAAATATTGATCCAGAATCAGGAGAAAATCGGTTTTTGATGTCACGATGGAGACAGCATCAGATTATGACACGGCCATGATTGGGCGGTCTGGGACAGACCCGGGTCACGATCATATATCAGACTGGGTTCAGGTTGAGATCATGACCAAACTAGATCAGGATCGAGAGAGAACTGAACCAGGATCAGTAATGAATGAGACCAGGTGTGTCTCAATCTAACCTCCTACATCTCTGTTCTCCATCTCCTTCACCACTCCTCCCTCTATTTCATCCTTCATTAAACCGCTGTCATCACTCCTGTCACCTCCTCCTCTGCTCCTCCTCTCCTCCTCTCCTCCTCTCCTCTGGAGACGTTTTACTGCAGCTTCTACTCGACGTGTTTGTGTGTTGGAATTAAAAGCAGGTCATCGGTTTTTCCTCCAGGGTTTCTCTTCCAGTTGATAGTGTTTGTGTTTATCTGCATCCTGTCTTGTGTTCTGATGTCTGTAAACACACATGTGTTTATCTCGTCATCGTGTTCCTGCCTCCTAATAAACAACGATGTTGCACCGAGACAGGATTCACCGTCTAATTGGCTGCTTCATTATTGAAGGAGTTTAAATGGGATGGCCTCCATCATGCTCTCCTCTTCCTTCCCTTCTCTACCCCTCCTTTCTTTTTATTTCCTCTCCTCCTTCCTCAGTTCACACCTCTTATCCTCTTCCTCCCGTTCACACTTTTTCCTGTTACACTTATTTATCAGCATTCTCTGCAGAGGTGTTGTGAAGAGTGTCAGCAGCTTCCTCACATCTCTGCCAGCCGGTTGGACGCAGCTCATTACTTCCTGTATGTCAAACAGCCAATCAGAGGGTTTATTTCAGCTTTAAAGGCCCTCAGCATTATGGGAAATCCGTGGAATATGTGTGAGTGTAATTTAGCCATGAAGTTGGAAACTTAAAGTGAAAAACCTCAACTCACCCTTCTCCCCCTCTCTCTCCCTCCGAAAAACCTTAACTCACTCTTCTCCCCCCTCTCTCTCCCCCCTTTCTGCTCAGACTATCAGGGTTGGGAGTTCAATAACCACACTTTTCCATGGTGTCCATCACATTTCAGATCACATAAACAGAGAGGAGGAGAAGAGGAGGCAAGAAAGGAGTTGAGGGAAGAGAAAATGAGAAGAGGCAAAAAAAAGAGGAGAGGAATGAAGGAGAAAAGAGAAGGAGGAGAGGAGAGGAACTCACGGCAACAAGAGGAAATGGAGGAGATGAGAGTGGAGGAGTAAAAAAAAGACAGTATATCTCCAATATACATGTCTCTATGGGATCAATACCTGCTGCCACACACACACACACACACACACACACACACACACACACACACACACACACACACACACACACACACACACACACACACAGTAACGTGTAAATATTTCCCTCCTCCACCTCTCAGCATTTAAAAACTTTTTAACCAATCACAGCGCTCTATTCCTCTCTACTTCCTGATTCACTCTTCATGTCCTCTCCTCCCTCTAAATATGACGATTATGAGATGCAAACCTTTTAATGCTGTTATAACAGGTTTGAACAGATTTGAACCGTATAAAAATTATGAAAAAAAACAACCCTTAAATCTTTAAAAAACCTTTAAAACCCATCACCAGACACACACTCCTCCAGAGAGGTGAAGCTCTTCACTTTTATTTCTGCCTCCCTTTATCCCTCTATCTGGTGGTTGCTGTCACCCCCTCTCCTCACCCCTCCCTCTCCTTACAGATCTCTCAGCATCCCATGCAGACGGACGGAGAGATCGCCTTCAGCTTTTCTAAATCCACCCCATCAATTCTCCATCTTTCTCCCCTCATCCTCCAGCTCTCTATTCTTCTCTTTCTCTCCCATTAAATCTCTCTTTCATGTTTTCTCGCTCAGTCTCTGCAGCTCATTATCTCACTGAGGCCGAAGCTTTTCCCTCCCTGCCCCGTTTATCCTCCCTCTTTCATTCCCCTGACTCACCTGCCCTCCCTCTGTTTTCTGCTCTCTTTCTTTCTACTGCACACGTTCTCTTCTTCCATTCTCACTCTCCTCTGACGAGTCTCATGAGGACGGCAGCAAAGTCCCCCAATTACACAAAGACAAGGAAATACAGGAAGTAATACTGCAGTACTGTGTGTGTAAATGTACTGCCGTTATAGCAGTAATATATATATATGAACAGATATAAATACATCTAAATGTACTATGACACAAATATTTTTTTTTCAAAACTATATGCTGCCTCTTTTTAATGAATGTTTTTATTACCGTAAAACACATAAAAGCAGCACATAATAAAATGCAAATCTGTAAATGCAGATGTCACATTAGTAGCATAATTACTTACATATATCAGATGTCCATAAATGCATATATCAGATTTCCATATGGTGATATTTGATTCCCATTTCAACAGAATGAACCTTAATGCACCTCAATACTGATCAATTTAAAGTGTAATGTCACCACCTCGGGTCACATCCAGGCGAGTCTTACCTCTTTCTGGTGGTATTTGATGGCCAGTTTGAGCTTGGCCAGGTCGTGGCACTGTCTGGGGTCCAGCTCCTCACTTTGGTCGTTGTCTCTGTGGTTCAGAATGGTTTCCAGCTCTCTGGAACTCCTGGCCTGGTCCAGAAGGTCTTTGGCGAAGCGTTTGCACTGCTGCGACAGCTCCTCGTATTCCTGACGAAACTCGTTCTCCACCTGAAAAGATGACGACGGTTCGGCTTAGACAGAGCCGAATCATCGGAGATATTTTTTTCCCTGCTTCTTTGTGGAAACGTCGTCGACAGCCGTACCTTACTGAGCTCCTTGAGCTCCCAGCCCAGTCTGAAGGCAGTGAGGATGGGATCCTCGCTGGACAGCGCAATGAGGGACGGCGAGGCCAGAGCTTTGTAGATGTTGAGTCGAGATCGTGAATGCCGAAGACTGTCGACCTATAGAAGCAGAGAGAGGAGGAGGAGGAAGATTGTTTTATTACTTTAAGGTGAGAACCAACCCATAATCATAGCAAGATAAGCTTCAACAGTGACGTGGTACTGTTGGCTTCATCAGTCCACGATCCAGTCCCAGTAACTCCAAGTCTGAGGCAATGTTCTCTGCCAGGAGTCAGAGTATTACTCCCTCTGGGTTCTGACTGAAAGCAGGAGATTATGGAAACAAGGCTGGGCTCAGCCTTCGGAGTCGATCTGCTGCTCCTTCGTAAACATATCTCATCTAGCCAGGGAACAGTTTTGGATTTCTATGGAGGAGCTGGAAGGTGTTGCTGGGTAGAGGGACATCTGGAACACCCTGCTTAGCCAGGACAGTCATAGCTGTATTTTTAGTTTTGTTTGCATCAATAAATTATTTACTTGTTCTTGCAAACTCACTCAACTTTCAATATTTATGCTTAGGGCTCAGTGCTGGACCCAAATACTGGAAGGACCAAATGGTCCATCCATTCATCCATCTTCTTCCGGTTATCCGGAGTCCGGTTGCAGTGACAACAGACGAAGACTGGTTTCCAAATGTCCCTCTCGCCAGCAACATCTTCCAGTTCCTCCTGGGGGATTCCGAGGCGTTCCCAGGGCCAGATGAGATCTGTTAATCCCTCCAGCAAGTTCTGGGTCAATCCCAAGGTCTCCAGTTGGACATGTGTGGAAAACCTTCAAAGGGAGGCGCCCTGGAGGCATCCTAATCAACAGACTCCTTTCTATGTGTAGGAGCAGGGGATCTTTGACTACATGATAAGAAAAGGAGGAGAATCCAGTGGAGAGGATGCTGATTGGTGGTGGAGGAGACTTAAGAATAAATACTGGATGGAAGCAACAACCACTTACCTCTGAACTGGACACACACTCGACACAGTCGCATCGGATCTGGTGTGGTCTGGGAATGGTGACCTACACAGAACCAGAGAATTAAAGGAGAAACCATCACAGCCAACATCTCATGAAGGAGAAACCTGACTCAGCTTTTACTGTACGACGGATGGAACAGGTGGAATCACCTTCCGCTGGACGAGGAGCTTGATGATCTCGTAGTTGTTGGTGTGAGCAGCGAGCATGATGGGAGTTATGTCTGGGGTGAACTCTGAGAACTGACTGTCCATCATCAGTGAGGGAACCTGGAGGGAAACCGAATGACCCAATATGAGGACTGGATGTTACAGAGAACACAGTTTAATGAGCTTTTATTGTGAAATTAAAAAGCCATGACTTCAGCGCTGAATCAAATTAAAGTCTCTGCAATGAGATTAAAACAAAGTGAATTAGTTTTAATGCATTGGACAACAGAAGTTTCCTCTGAACAGCTGCTGTCGTTTAGTGAAGGCTGTTTTATTACCAGCATTAAACCAGGTGGTCCGGATAATAGAACAATCATATATATTATAATAAAAGGTTTAAAAGCCCAAACCTTTAATTTCTGAGGGGATCATTCTCAAAAACATTATTTCCTTTCAAAGCAGCCATAAAATCAGATTATTATTATTATTATTATTATTATTATTATTATCATTATTATCATCATCATTATTATCATTACTATTATTATTATCATTATCATTATTATTATTATTATTATTATTATTATCATTATTATTATTATTATAGAAATTATTATAATTGTAAGGTCTAATGCTGCTAACTGCTAACAGTTACATACATGACATCCTGCTAAAGTTAAATGTCCCGGGTAAAAACGTTAAAGCATTGTCGCCAGCTGCTGATTGGTGGAGAGGTTTCATGAAGGGTAACGTCAGCTGCAGCCCTTTTAAAGCTTCCTCTATGGGTTCAGGTTGAGATCATGTCCAGATTGGATCAGGATCGAGACAGAACTGACCCAGGAACATTAATGAATGGGACCAGGTGAACATTTCACACTTGTGTGTCTCAATTTAACCTCCTGTAGCGGTTCAGCAAAACAGAAGGTATTTATACATGTTCCTGGGTTATCTTAAACGTCATTAGACTGTATTCAACAGCTGGAGCTACTAGGTAGTAAATTGTTACTGTAAAATATGAACCTAAGGTAACAATAAATTATCATGAAACACTTTCACTATATATTATCTATCAATAAATACTAACACTATAAATATATGATGTCATATCAGAGTAAAATTATAACCATGTCCTTCAAGCATCTCTGAGAGAAAAGACAAAAAGGGAAGAACATAACAGAAGAGAAGATTTTTGTTCCCATCCTCATCCAACTGAGAGGCAACCGAAACCTTCCCTCAATCCCCTGCTTCGGGCCCCTGGTTCGTTGCCATGGTTACGTGGAACCTCACAGCTCCAGGCTCCAGGAAATAATGTAGAAGAAGAACTTTTCTCTTATCTTTGTTGATATGAAAATGTTTCCTTGATTTTACCTCTCTCTCTCTCTCTCTCTCCTGATGTCTCTCTCTCTCTCTCTCTCTCTCTTTGCCGCTCCTCTTCCTCCTCTTTAGCTGCACTCCCTTATGATTTTAAGTCTCTCTCACTCCTCACACTCAGACAAATACAGAGTCTGTCTCCAAATCCTGTTTCACATTGTGTCTCTGAAAGCAGCCGTTTTACACACACACACACACACACACACACACACACACACACACACACACACAGACACACACACACACACACACACACACACACACACACACACACACACAGACACACACACACACACACACACACACACACACACACACACACACACACACAGACACACACACACACACACACACACACACACACACACACACACAGACACACACACACACACACAGACACACACACACACACACACACACACACACACACACACACACACACACACACAGACACACACACACACACACAGACACACACACACACACACACACACACACACACACACACACACACACACAGACACACACACACACACACACACACACACACACACAGACACACACACACACACACAGACACACACACACACACACACACACACACACACACACACACACACACACACACACACACACACACACACACACACACACACACACACAGACACACACCTGCTTCTCCCCGCTGGGCCTCCGGTGTGACAGCAGCAGCTCCACGGCTCCCACCACCTCTTTCCTGATGGCGTAGAGGAGGGCGTCGCCGGTGTGGATGCCGTGGTCCAGCAGGAGCTCCATGATCTCCAGGTTCTCGTTCTCGATGGCGATGAGGAGCGCGCTGCGGCCCAACGGGTCCAAGCAGTTCACGTCCATGTTGTAGTAAACCTCCGCCTCACGGAGGGCGTGTTTGACACCGGCGTAGTCACCTGGTGCAGGGGAGGGAGGGAGGAGGGGTTTATAAATGATGGACGATACAAGATGTACAAATACTTCATTACCACGGAAAGTACAGGACCTCACCACCCTAACCACACCCTAATGCACCACCCTCACCCCACCACAGTTTGTGTTTCAGCGTCTTGTTTAAGGACACAATGATCACATGACCTAAAGGCAGAACTACTTGAAATCAAACGTACCCTTCTCCACGGCGGTGAGGTAGGCCCTCTCCTCAGCAGACAGCTCCACCTCAGCACGGACGATCTGCAGCGGGATGCGATCGCGGTACGGCGAGTACGTCGCCTGAAAAACAACACAAACAATAACAGAGTCGAGTAAATTCAGTAAATGTTGCAGTTAGCAGGAGGCATCCTTTTTCAAATGGCGACTTATATCATAAATTATTATTACACTTTGATTTAAACATAATATTAATGTATTCAGAGGAAACGAGCAGATGAACATCATCGTTTGACGGGTGAGGTCAATGTTAAAAATAGAAACGACATCAATAACAGGATGAGATGAGTCAGGATGTGTGTGATTCAGCTCAGCATGACTGATTGATCAAATTTACTTCTGCTTCATGCTTATTCATGAGGACAGTGATGTCAGGCAAACTGGAGAAACCTGTCGAGTGACCAGATGAATTAAAGGCTCCATCAGGCCCAGTTAGGAGGGAACGAGTGAGAAAACATGGAGTAAAAGAAAGACTGCAGTCCCCAGAACAGCTTGGTGAAGCTGTGGAGCCGCCTGCCTGCACCACCACATGTAATTAATGGAAAAAGCAACGTGACCCCTGAGTCGTGGGCTGAAAAGTTGAGAGTATTTGAACTTTTATCCACGTCTAGAGAGAACCGAAATAACACGACCGGAGGGGCAAGAAAGAAGAGCACGTCAGGAAAACAAGGGTCTAGACCTTCACAGTGAAAATCCTGAGTCAAGACTTCTTCAGACAAGAAATGAAATGATCTGCATCAGGTAGTTCTCATAAAAAAGACATGGAATAAAGTCAAAAACAGCGACAGAAGATAATTCAATGTGATAAAAAATAAAAACTATAAAAATGTATAAAGTTAAAAAACCATAAATAGAATATATAAAATCAAACCTGTGTTTGACTCACCCTCTTGTAGTACAGCTGTGTCATGGGATTCATGTTGTCAGTCTGGAAGGAAGACAGAAGAGAGAGTTACTACGGAAGCCCAGGAGTATCAAAACCACGATAATGACAGAGCGATGATGCTGAGAGAGGAAGACGAGGTGAAGTCGAAACACAACCAACCAGAGTCATTGTTTCGTCTGAACCAGACACTCCTGTTATTTTCATTACTTCTGATTTTCTTTATGAACATCCATAAATCTGCTTAGAAAGTTTTTCAGTATCAAAGTAATCCGGTGATGGTTGTCTGTACGTCTAAGGGTACGATGCAAACTTCAGCACTATGAGGTTAGTGAGAAACCTTCTGTGTTTTTGACTGAACTGTTTCTATCTGTTTCTGGAACCAGCTGCAGAAAGAAGGAAAGATGTATGAAAAGTTGCAGAAATGATTCCTGCAAAATGTCACAAATAGATATAATTCTGCATGTCAAATGAGGAGTGAGCCAATATCATAATTAAACAGTGATTAATTTTTGAGTGTGAGCAGATTGAAACACCAGTAAAAAAAAAGTCTTTGGTCTGAACGTAGCCGACACCTGAGGGCAGATAGCAGGAGCGCTGTCGGGGTATTTTTAGATAAAACCCTCCAACCTGAACCTGCAGTGAGACGGGAGGGACAGTGATGGATGGCAGACAGCTGAAGCCCTGCACATAGTGCCTCCTCGTATAAACAGCATACGCTCCAAGGATGAGCCTCCTGCAGCATTAGTGACTCATCTTATTAATGCATGAAATCCCCTGAAACCACAGCCTCCTGCTGACTGTTTGGAGACATTTAGGTTTTATCACGCTGACTTATGGCACCATAATTTGCCCCACGTCTGTTGATTTTTCAGTGCACATTGTTTTACATTTTTCCGACACAGCGTGGGATTAATGTTCCAGCTGTAGGGGAGGACATGGACACAGATGGAGAGAAATACTGGAAAACATCTGCATGAGTCTGCAAGACTAGGGAAATATATAGTTACTTATCACCTGCATCTCCTTCAGGAAGTACTGCAGGATGTTCTTCAAAATAAAGTTCTGGTTCCAAGAAAAGAACAGAGAGACGGACCAGGAGTGAAAATGTAATAAAAACTAAAGAAACCAGAATTTACATCTTGTTCGGCACATTTACATCAGTTTGTCTCTGGGGTAGTTTTGTCAGTTCCTGTTTTATTTTGTAATTTCTATCCTCTTGTGTCACTTCCTGTTTCTTCCACTTTTTTTGTTTGTTGCCTCAGTTAGTTTCACCTGTCTCTCATCAGTCTTCTGTGTTTTCAGTTGAATTTCTTTTATCAGCAGATCAACAGCTGACCAGTAAGTGGCTCCAGGTGCTTCCATGTTATTTACAGTCGTTGTGAGTTGATGTCCAAACCCAAAAACTCTTTTGTTGGTTGTATTTGATTTATTTCAGCAATAATGTGGCTGATTAAACTCTACGAGCCACAGAGGAAACACTGCGACCTCAACATCCTGTACTTGTCTGACCTTTTTGTAACGAGCTGGAGTTTCTGCCATTTTCATTTAGCTGATTTATTTCCAGTAAATGAATTCACTTCCTGGGTGACCTTCAGTGACCAGAACAGGACTGGGACCAACCTGAGGTGGCTTTAACTGAACTAGACAGGATAAGATTGGACCCTAACTAGAACTACTCGACCTGCTGTTACCTGTATTGTTTAATCTGCTGAGTGGGTTCCAGTGATTAACTGGTGGGCTGGAGGACAAGACTGTCTGTATATCGACCTCTATGGAAGATTTAAAATGCCTTAAATAAAAATCAAATTTAACAAAAGAAGCAACTAATCTGCTCTGGTTTATTATTAATGTGGATGGAAAATATGTTACTGTCACTTTAAATTCAGTTATTAGACAAAGAGCTAATTAGTTAACATTTGAGCATATAGTCTTAATTCAATCATGACATAATAAATATAACAATAAATACATAAATAACTAGAATATCAAGAATAATTCTACATGTTTAGATCTTAGAATAGAATAGAAAAAAAAATAAAAATGGAAAAAGGTCTGACTGCAAACATTTATTTGTCATATAACATAGTCGGTCATTAATTGTAGACATGGAAGATGATGTAAAAATGTTTTTACTCTTCAATAAATATATCTATTATATTACAGTAAAGGTCAGAGTGAAACAGTCCGGGTTCACACAGTGAAACAGTCCAGGTCATATAGTGAAACAGTCCAGGTTCACACAGTGAAACAGTCCAGGTTCACACAGTGAAACAGTCCAGGTCATATAGTGAAACAGTCCAGGTTCATACAGTGAAACAGTCCAGGTTCATACAGTGAAACAGTCCAGGTTCATACAGTGAAACAGTCCAGGTTCATACAGTGAAACAGTCCAGGTTCACACAGTGAAACAGTCCAGGTTCACACAGTGAAACAGTCCAGGTTCACACAGTGAAACAGTCCAGGTTCACACAGTGAAACAGTCCAGGTTCACACAGTGAAACAGTCCAGGTTCACACAGTGAAACAGTCCAGGTTCACACAGTGAAACAGTCCAGGTTCACACAGTGAAACAGTCCAGGTTCACACAGTGAAACAGTCCAGGTTCACACAGTGAAACAGTCCAGGTTCACACAGTGAAACAGTCCAGGTTCACACAGTGAAACAGTCCAGGTTCACACAGTGAAACAGTCCAGGTTCACACAGTGAAACAGTCCAGGTTCACACAGTGAAACAGTCCAGGTTCACACAGTGAAACAGTCCAGGTTCACACAGTGAAACAGTCCAGGTTCATACAGTGAAACAGTCCAGGTTCATTGGGTGAAACAGTCCAGGTTCACACAGTGAAACAGTCCAGGTTCATACAGTGAAACAGTCCAGGTTCATACAGTGAAACAGTCCAGGTTCATATAGTTAGTTTAGAGTAAATCAGCCGTCCTCATTATAAATCCTGCTCATGCTCATGTCCTCAGGTGTTATGATGGGTGGAAACCAGTGTCTGCACATTGTGAACCGACCCATGTAGGCACATCTGATACGCCTTTTAAATAACAGGAAATACACGGCGTCATTAACTTTAGACCGTTTTGTTTTGTTAGTAAATGGTGAGGTGGCTTTCTACTGCCAACAATAACCACTGCTCAGTTTAAGGTGAACAGATGGGTGGATGAACATCTGCTGCTTAAATAACGTGGTGCAGGGCAGTGAAAGTGTGAACTGTGTCAGACAGACAGAGACAAAACAGATTTTCAAACAGTATATTATATGAATAATACATTACGTTTCCATTCTTCATCTGATAATTCTCATGGTTCCATTTCATCACCTCCCTTTTATTTTTTGAAAAAGTTACATTTTTATTCTTAGAATAAGCCTTGAACTCTGCAGTCTGGAGATGATAAAGATCTGCTCACGCCTGCAGGTCGGGCTGCTGAGGGTCTGCTGACGCCTACATTATGTCGACCAGATTAGATTATATGGATCAGATTAGTCCTGCAGTGGTGTTTTGTGCAGCTGCTGGAATGCAGATGCGTTCAAGATCTGCATAGCGAGGGGGAATTTGTGCTGACGGCTTTACAAATGCTCCACTGACTGTAGTACAGCAATGCAGATAAACTCCCTGCTCGGCTCCCGTCTCCCTCCATCCTCACTCTTTCCCCCAACTTTTCCCTTTTTCCTCACCTCAAAATTTTCACAACAATCTTCACATGTCATCAGAAATTTCCTGTCTATGCTTCCATTTCTTTTGCAACTCTTACCTTCATTTCACTACAGCCTGAACACTGTGTCCCGTTTTAGCCTCACCTCGTCTCCCCTCTTCTGCTCTCTCCCGTCTGCTTTCACACATGTTTTTGCTGTAACTGCTCTACATTTCTCCCTTTCTTCTGTCTTCTTCACAAAACTCTCTCTTCATCTTTCACTCTCTACATCTTTGAGAATTTTCTGCTCTATTTTCTGCCTCTTGTTTCCCTCCATGGGAAAAAGAACCTCCATCTTGCACTTGTTCCTCCTCATCAGCCTCATCTTTCCTCTCTTTCCATCTCATTGCCTTTTTCTTGCCGAGAACCTCTTGTTATCCCCTCGGCTGCAGTATAGCAACACTTTCTCTTCTCATCTGTTCCTTTCTCTTCTCCTCCTGCATTTTTTAAACAGTGGTTGTTGTTTTACGGCATAAAAGTGTCAGAATCCCATCCTTTTTCTTTTTTGCAAAAATCTTCATCAGAGAACAAATCTTCCTCAAATAAACATAATACAGAGACAATGACTTGTTGAAGTATCAGCTCATATGAACTCAGGGAGTCATGGCTGGAACTGTCTGGTTGCATCGTTTCCTATCATTTGATGTTCAAAGCAAAAAGAAGAAACTCTACAGATTCAAGCCGTCGAGATCTGCTGATAAAAGCACTTCCTGCCTTTCAGGATGAATCTATTGAGAGCAGGGAAACCGGACTGAGACATAAACTGCTGCAGCGTCTGTGTGCAGTAATGCTTCTCGCTGACAGCAGCGTGTTACAGACTCAAACAACAGTGGCTGCCATACATCAGAAAATTAACCTCCGCATAAGTGATCGACGACTTCCAGGTTACTGCTCTCACATGTCAGAAGTCATTGAATCAATCATGTGGAAGCACAGCTGATGGCTTGAAGGTAAACAGCTTCTATGTTCAATATGG
Organism: Chaunax sp. Z400; assembly: GCA_037577475.1. Taxonomy (NCBI): domain Eukaryota; kingdom Metazoa; phylum Chordata; class Actinopteri; order Lophiiformes; family Chaunacidae; genus Chaunax; species Chaunax sp. Z400. Next base: position 21,115,176 of record CM075183.1, read on the forward strand.
AATCAATTGAAAACAAATCAGTCTGGAAATTAATGACCTCGTTGTGCACCAGTTAAATGTTGCACAATACGTTTCATCACGGAGCCGAAAATCAAGACCATAAAACTGACGATGCAAGGTGATAAAAAAAAATCTGAAATAGTAAAGAGAAAGTAGACCGACAAGCCTGACAAATCACACTTGTCGGTTTAGGGTGGCTGGGCCACGCCCCAGCCCTCCACAAAGTTTCATGGGAATCGGTTCAGTATTTTTTGAAGAACTATGAGAAAACGCTTAAAGAAAGTGGAATAAACTCCTTGATCTGATCCAAACCAGAATGTGGTTCTCTCCTGACCCCATGACCCTTCCTTCCACCGAGTATTTCTTTCTTTCTTGTGTAAACATGCTGACAATGAAGCGAACTGAGCAACAAACAGACACGGGGAAAAACATTATAACCTCTTTACTGGATAGAATTAAATCTAAACTGGGAACAAACCAATACGACACAGGGAATAAGGAGAACAGGAAATGACTCAAGTAAAACAACGAACCAAAGATGGCCTCTTTCAGGACAATAAACAAAAACAAAAACAAAAAAAGTAAGCCCTGCACTGATTGGCAGGAAATCCTCAAAGAGGTCTTGAGACACTTGTAGCAGCTGTTAAAGACTTTGACTGACGTGGTTCTGAGTTCTTTTGACGAGCTGCCTGCTGCTCTGACTTCCTGCCAAACTCTGATCACCTCCTCTGGTGCTTCAAGCCTAAATCCAGGAGGATGTCGTCAGATCCTCAGTGCAGATCAGTCAGCAGCAGGAAGATGGCTTTAAACGAAAGATAAAGACTATCCATCCATCCATCCATCCATCCATCCATCCACCTCTATTGGATGTTTTTGGAGGGAGGGAGCCGGAGCACCCGGAGGAGGGAACCCACACAGAAACGCCCCAGGTCTGGATTCTAACGTGACACCACCAACCACGACATCAACGTGCCGCCCTGATCGTTTCTAACTTTATTTGTCATGATTTCACTGACAAAAAGCAACACAACGTGGAAAACAAATCAACACGTTATCCGTTGATCATCAGCAGACTTCCATCCTTTCCACCGCAGCATCTCTGGATCACCTTAAAGGAGGTAGACTTTAATTTGCATTGCCGTTTAATCAGCGGTGGACATTAGATCTACGTCTGAGGGCCGAACGGCAGCAGAAAAACGCTGAATAAGTAGGAAGTGTCGTTTGGTCTTCAGCCACTCAGCAATAAAGCAGGAAGTCTAACGAAAGAAAGTGCTGTGAAGAGAAGTTAGGAGCCAAGAGTTTCCTGCTTTTAATTACATGTGGGTGGTTCTCTCTCTCTCTCTCTTTTACAGACAACCTCTCCTCTCTTTCTAATGTTTCCCTCCAGTCTAAAAACATCTCTCCCACATTCTCTCACTTCATTCCTCCTTTTACTACCAGCTTCTGCACAAACAGCATCTGCAATGATCACATTTAAACATAAACATGACCATAAATGCATGGATTACTGTACAAGGGTCCTCAGGAGCTCAGTGACAGGCTGATGTTTAGTCTCTGTTTGGAGGGTTAGTTAAGTTTTATAATAAAATTCTATTTCAGATAAGATCAAGTAGAATTTTAGCTAAAATGAGGCGGATTTCTGTGCAGCAGCTGCAGTGAAAAGTAGGAAAGAGAGCAAATATAAAATATGCACAATGCCAAAAATATGAATTCTAACATAAAGGATTATTCGTTTTGCTCAGTGTGAATTTTCGTCTCCTCGCGGCTAAACACATAAAATCACACGCATGAAAGATTCATGTCGCGTTCAGTGTGAAGCCAGCTTCACATCATGCCTTTTTTTTTGCTTTGACTGGTTGTCATTATTTTTCATAATAATGTCAAAAATAAGAGAGCAACGATAAGGAAAGTAGCAAAGACCCGCCCCTTTATACAAAGTTTTAGATGCATAAACACACCTTTAATCTTCCTCCTGTCCTCTTCTTCCTCATCCCTCTCTTCTTGTCGACCATCCCTCGCTCCATTCCTTTAACTTTCTCTCCTCTGTCACCTTAAATATCTTCCCCCTTCATCTGTTTCTCATCTTTATTCATGCTGTAATCCTGATTACTCTCTCTCTCTCTCTCTCTCTCTCCCTCTGCCTCTTCATCCTCTGCTTCTTCCACTTTTACTGTCTCTTCATTCATCCCTGCAATATTCCTCCATTACTTTGGCCATTTGTCTCTCCTTCTTTACCTCCGCTCCATCACTTCTGCTGCCCTCTGGTAGTTTTCTTTTTGCAACTGCCTGCTTCCATTTTTCATATACTTCATGTCCTCTCAGTCTTTTCCTCCCTCTTTCTCTCTCCGGCTCGCTGAAGATTAATCTGTTACCAGGTTAGAATTTTGCCAGATCTATTTTTCCTACTTTTAAAATTTCTCTTCTCTAAATTTCTCCATTTAAATCCTGAATTCGTGTCTCTCTCTAACAACAATGATGATGTTTTTCTCTCTTTCAGTCCTCAGACCCTGATATTGAATTCTTCTCACACCCTCTTCTTCTTCTTCTTTCTCTCCATTCCCCCAGGACCCCCTGTCTTCCCCTCTCCTCTTCCTCAATCTTACCATTTTCCTCTTGTCCATAAAGAAATGTGTTTGTATAACAGAGAGAATGAATGATGTTAAAATGACGTGGCTTTATGTGTTTTATACGTCATGTATCTGCTATCAGTCGTCTGATGCGACTCCATCAACATCTAAATGTCAGATATTTGTTTTGCACAAATCATTTTGTCCATAATGTTGTTCAAGGTTCTAAACAAACAATCTGATGGATGAAAATCACCTTTTTATTCAGGGTTTATGTTTTAACCTGTGGTTGGATGTTTGATTGGTTGAATGGTTGTTCTTTTTGTTTGTTTAGTTGGATGGTTGTTTGGTTGTTTGGTTGTTTGGTTGGATGTTTGGTTGGTTGGTTGGATGGTTGTTTGGTTGGATGGTTGTTTGGTTGGATGTTTGGTTGGTTGGATGGTTGTTTGGTTGGATGGATGGTTGTTTGGTTGGTTGGATGGTTGTTTGGTTGGATGGTTGTTTGGTTGGATGTTTGGTTGGTTGGATGGTTGTTTGGTTGGATGGATGGTTGAATGGTTGTTTGGTTCGATGGTTGGTTGGTTACATGGTTGGCTGGTTGTATGTTTGATTGGTTGAATGGTTGTTCTTTTTGTTTGTTTAGTTGGATGGTTGGTTGGTTGTTTGGTTGTTTGGTTGGTTTGATGGTTGGATGGTCGGTTGGTTGGTTAGATGGTTGTTTGGTTGGTTGGATGGTTGTTTGGTTGGATGGATGGTTGGACGGTTGTTTGGTTCGATGGTTGGATGGTCGGTTGGTTGGATGGATTACCACAAACCCTCAGAAGGAAGAGGCCAGGAAAGAACCCATTAAATTTTGGTGCAGATCTGGAAAAAGGGATGGATCCAGTGTTTCAGATGATGAGATCATCAGGGGAAATCTGCCTCCAACACAACCGGCTTTAAGAATGAACAGATGTGATACACTTCAGAGTCCTGACTCGAAAACAAACACAACCTTCTAGCATGTTAAGTCTTTTTGCTGGTTTCTACTTCATTTTCTTTACCTTTAACAACACAAATAAGTCATAATATGAGTGAAAAGCTTTATTGATCCTCGGGCAGAAATAGTCTTTGCTTATTTTAGAACCAAGGGCAAATCCCCTCCTGTGACTAAGCTCTCAATATAAGACATAATGAAATGAAGTGACAGCGACTGGGCAGAGGAGGAATGGATTTTAGTTTCTAATGGGAACAATTGGAGGAAGATGAGGACTTAAGAGGACTGACCGTAGATACGACAACAAGGAGAGGAGGATAAAATAGTAGAAAATAAAAAGATGACCTGTTTGGTTGGAACGAGGTTCAGTTTTTTAAAACCATTTATTCCAATCCTTGTCACAGCTCAGAAAATGGAGAAAATGGTAAATAGAGGACAAATAACAGGAGAATAGATGGAGGAGAGCGAGAGGGTGAGGAAGGGGAGGAAGATGAAGGAGAAGAAGAAGAAGAAAACTAAGAGGAAGAATCTCATCACTTCATGTTTAGGAGAGATAACCAACAAAGAAGAAAAAACCCTGCTCTGTTGGAGGACTTCAGCGCTGCTTTGAAGATGAGAAAGGGTGAGAGGCAGGGTGAGAGGCAGGGTGAGAGGCAGGGCGAGAGGCAGGGTGGGTGAGAGGCAGGGCGAGAGGCAGGGCGAGAGGCAGGGTGGGTGAGAGGCAGGGCGAGAGGCAGGGCGAGAGGCAGGGCGAGAGGCAGGGTGGGTGAGAGGCAGGGCGAGAGGCAGGGCGAGAGGCAGGGTGGGTGAGAGGCAGGGTGAGAGGCAGGGCGAGAGGCAGGGCGAGAGGCAGGGTGAGAGGCAGGGTGGGTGAGAGGCAGGGCGAGAGGCAGGGCGAGAGGCAGGGTGAGAGGCAGGGTGGGAGAGAGGCAGGGTGAGAGGCAGGGTGGGTGAGAGGCAGGGTGAGAGGCAGGGTGGGTGAGAGGCAGGGTGAGAGGCAGGGTGGGTGAGAGGCAGGGTGAGAGGCAGGGTGGGTGAGAGGCAGGGCGAGAGGCAGGGTGAGAGGCAGGGTGGGTGAGAGGCAGGGTGAAGGGGATCTTAATTGGAATCTAAATTAGTCTCCAAAAAAACAGAGAACCAAACCCGGCGGGCCTGAATCCGCTCTGCGGTGGAGCAGAGCTGCAGCTTTGATGGAGGATGGAGGAGGATTCTGAGCGCAGCTGATGGAGGATTTAAGGTGTAAACAGAAATCTGTTTCCTGAAGTTTGGGCTTCTACAGATAAAGGATGGGATTTCATTCCACATTTATGACTGAAACAATTTTGAGAATTGCTCCCATGGGGTAAACATTTTACATTCTATTGGGGATTTAGGTTCCTGTGGGCGTTGCCATGGAAGCCAAAAAGGGGCGTTTCTAATGAAATGAAATAAAAAATAAAACACCCAAAATTTAATAAAAATTCTCAAAATCTATTTTGTGTGTTCTGATGTGTGAACAAAGTCATGGAACCTGATGACAAAAAGATGAAATTAACACCATTTCTTTTTAGAGAGAAACTTTTTAAATTGGTCACATTTGACCTGAACACAACAGGAGGGAGTGGAAAGATGAATACATCAAATACATACTTATCAAACTGTTGCATATGTGTAGTTTTTTGTTTGTGCTGAATGAATCAAATCGAGCAGCACAGAAACACAATAAAACTCCTCGTAAGGTTGTCTAGAACATGTGAACAGCTTTTCTTCTACTTTAACCTTTATTTACAGGGTGACATAATTACAAACAACCTCATCCTGAGACAACGGAGGAAACAAACGTCTGTTTTATGATGATGCAATCCTGCGTTATACAACGTTCTAAACAGAACCAAAAGGCATCGAGACCAAACCACCAGCTGAGCTGAAAATATCTCAACCCCAGCGCTGCCTCCCATCCTGGGGGAGCCTCTGCCTGCGTCTCCCTCTGCCTCTAATCCCTCCGTCCCCCTCTCTTTACCTCATTCATCCCTCCTTTCTCTTCTCCGTGACTAATTTCACCCTCCTTCATCCCTTTCTCCTCTAATCTGCTCTTTTGTGAGTTCTTCTTTCCCTCCATCGCTCCTTTCTTTGTGCTCTCCAGTCCCTCAGAAGCTTTTCACCTCAGTTCATCCATCCCTCCTCCGTCATCAACCATCCCTCCTTACTTCTCATCTTTCTTCCTCTCCCTGTATTCTTCCTCTTTGTTCCCTGATCCTCACCTCTCCATTCATCCGTCCTGCCGTCTGCTTTATGCTCCCCCTCCATCACCCCTCACCTCTGCTCCTCCACCTCTCCATCATCCCATTTATCTCCGCTGTCATCTCCCTCCCTCCATCCTTCATCCCATCTCATCTGTCCTGCTGTCCCCTCCTCATCCCTCCTTCATTCTCTTTCTCTTCCATAAATCCTTCGCTCCTCCATCAGTCTCTCTCTCCTCATCCTCTGTCTCCCCATCTTCTCCTCTCTCTACTCATCCATTCATCTTCAGTCCTCTCCTCCTTTCAGCTTTTCTGATTTAGTTAACATTCTCCTCCTCTCCCTCCATCTCTATTACTCTCCCTCCTCATTTCATCCTCCCACTTTCTGACTTTTTATGCTGACGGTTTCATTCAGAGGTTTGGTTTTAATAAACACCTCAGACAAACAAACAAACAACAATAAAAATGTTCTTTAGAAACATCATTATCATTATCATCATCTCTTCTCTCATTTAAATTCTGTTGCACTTGAAGGAACCTTCTCTGTGGTAAGATTGCATTAAAACTCATCTGTTCTCTTCAGCTCTCCTCCTGATGTGAAACATTTATTTTGGCTGCAAAAGTTCAAAAGAAATCTTGGCAGCTTTCCAGCTCCAGATGAGTCACTTTCACCTCATTTCAGATATGAGGAAGCACAATTTCAACGAGGAGACACAGACGGCAGGATGTGGCTGACACGACATCATGTTAGCTCATGTTAGCTCTGTCCAGAGTCTTAAAAATCAAGCTGCAATCATGTCGTCTTCAGAGATTACATTGATTTAAATAAAACCAATGATCCTCCAGCTACAGGAAGAAAAGGAGAAGCAATGAAAATATAACCAGGCTGTCATCGTCTTACTTAGATTATTTTATTGGTTTTTTTCTGCTGACATCAGTAGAGCCTATATTGTTTTGTGTTAACCTAGCCTCAGTTAGCCTCAGTCCATTCTATTCACTGTTATAATTCAGTGGTTATATTACCGCCAATAAAAAGAATTTAAGTTTTCAGTTGAGTTGATTTGTGTCTTTGTTAGATGGTTGGATTGTCAGCAGGATTATGCAAAAACTATTGGACAGATTTCCATGAAACTCCAATAAAGGCCTATAAAGAAGCTGGGAATTTTTAAAAAACATTTTCCCAAATTATGCAAAAACTACTGAACCAAATGCCAAATGGTTCGCGGGTCAAGCAAGCTGAACAGACATGTATGGAATTGTTCAGTCTGAGTGGAGGTATTTGCTCTTCTAAGAGCTGTTCTAGGTTTATTTACTTTAAAAAGTGTCCTTCAGGTTGCTGGTTTGCCGTTTCAACAAGCCATGGTTTGGGGACCTTTGTAATCAATCATGGTAACTGTGCCATCGTTTTCAGAGGAGTTGTGTTTTGCCCGTTTACACACCGACGGTAGCGGGGCGTTTTGAAAAGATTCCACTCTGGAACATGTTTTCAAAAGTTTGCATTTTCACGCTGTTGTCATGGAAACGAACGACCAAAACTCAACAAAGTTTTTATCTTATGGTTCCGGATTGTTCCCGCCTACTTTAACCGCTGCTGTTAAACACTTAAACAAACACATTCACTACGAGGCAATACCAGTTAAAGTTAGTTAGTCTGTCCTTCCCATCACCCTCCTTCCTTCCCTCCGTCCTTCTCCCGTTTAATTCAGTCATACGTAATTACACAATGAGCTATAATTGAATTTGTTGCGCTACATCAGTCTTCTTAATTGGCCCGGTCTCCATGTTTCAGTGTGTCTGTATGGCTCTGCATGCAAATGTGAGGTTGAAAGACTGCTGCACCAGTATCGGTGAGAACGTGTAGAGTGTGTGACTCTCTAATCTGCGAGTGTAAGTGTGCTGTGATCTGCATCAATGGACCTGGCATTAAGGGAGTGAGATGTGTACACACACACACACACACACACACACACACACACACACACACACACACACACACACACACACACACACACACACAACACACACACACACACACACACACACACACGGAACCTTCCTAAACAGTGATAAATTGGGCTATTATCACATCGATGTGAGGCGACAGGATGTGTTGTGTAGTTTGTGTGTCCGTATGTTAGTGTGTGTTGGGATGCTTGGGATTACATTAACACCTTTAAATTCATGGCATGTTTACGTGTGTGTGTGTGTGTGTGTGTGTGTGTGTGTGTGTGTGTGTGTGTGTGTGTGTGTGTGTGTGTGTGTGTGAAATAAAGAAAGAGGACTGGTGTATTTTCATTTATTCTAATAGGTATACTGTGATGATAACCTCCCCTTAACCTCAAACACGCCCGTCCTGGACTGACATCCCATAATTACCACAACACAATGCATTCTCAGAGAGGGTTATTTCCACTGTTTTTCCTTCCTTACACTTACACTACTTGAAACTGGGTGGAGAGGCGGGGCCTGTGCGAAGGAAGACACCCTTAAATCTTTGTTCCATTAATTTTTTGAGCAGATTGTCAAACGGTCTAAAATACCTCATCTTGCAATGGTGAAAAAGTTTTAAAAATGTAATGGGTTCTTTTTGGTACATCAGCAACTCTTCTAGAAAGTTTCATGAAAATCCGTCTGAGTAGTTTTTGTGTAATCCTGCTAAAAGTCAGACAAAACAAATCATCAACAATCCATCTTTAGTGGAGGTAAAACTGGAACCGCTGAGATTCAGTAGATCCGTTTAAAGAGGTGGATCCATGTTTATTTGATATTACATGTGTCTGGCTGGATTTGGGATTAGGGTTCAGCTTCATTAAAAGGGACTGTCGGGTGTTGGCGGTGGAATACCATTCTAGTTTCCTCTTTTCATTCATTTAATCTGACCGTTTTTAAGTTTATAAGCCTGTTTGCATTTGTGTACGTTTGGTCTTGATTTAGACTCGTCCCTTCAGACCATCCGTCAAAAAGAGTTACCATAGTAACTATGACAGAGATGCTGTTGACGAACCTTAGTAGAAGGACTGGGCAGCAATGAATACGCTGAAATCTTCAGACTTATTTTTCTTGTATATGAGGTACGACTGACTGAAGACCTCGAGGATGATTTAGCTTTAGCTGCAAAACAATGTTAAGATGCACAAAAGATAAGTGATATAAATAAATGATGAGACCAGAACATCATCAGGCTGAACGTGTCATGAGACTGTGATGCATTTTCCAGACGGTGTTGATGGTTGTTTTTCATACCCCGATCAGCTTAACTTTGAATGAAGTAGGTTCTCAGATTGAATCCTTTCCCTCTTTGTTTCCTACCAAAGTAAAGCGATGAGGTCTTCTCTGTCCATTAAGTAGCTATTAGCCCAGTGGAACTCATTACACACTCTGCTGGCAGACAAACGACAAAAAGCATCACATCCTGATTGTAAAACACAACCAAGGGAAAGATTGAAGTCCTAGCAGTCCTGGCAGCGGGCGCAGAATCAATTCTGGCCACAGCACTTTGCTGCATGTCATCCACCACTCTTTCTCTTCTGCATTTCCTGTTGCCTCTTCAGCTGTCTCTATCAATTAAAAGCCAAAATGTCAACAACAAAAAACTTTATAAAAAAGAAAATTCCTGGATCTGATGATCTGGATCAACACTGAAATTTAAAGGGTTCTCTCCTGGTCCATGGCCCTTCCTTCATCCATGTTTTGTGGAAATTCTTCCAGTAGTTTTTCTGTAACATTCAAACCGACCAATGAAACTGACCAACCAACCAACCAACCAGTCAACCAACCAACCAACCAACCAAACCAGGCCACCAGTCAACCAACCAACCAACCAACCAAACCAGGCCGCCAGTCAACCAACCAACCAACCAACCAAACCAGGCCACCAGTCAACCAACCAACCAACCAAATAAACCAGGCCACCAGTCAACCAACCAACCAACCAACCAAATAAACCAGGCCACCAGTCAACCAACCAACCAACCAACCAAATAAACCAGGCCACCAGTCAACCAACCAACCAACCAACCAAATAAACCAGGCCACCAGTCAACCAACCAACCAACCAACCAACCAAATAAACCAGGCCACCAGTCAACCAACCAACCAACCAACCAAATAAACCAGAGCACCAGTCAACCAACCAACCAACCAACCAACCAACCAACCAGTCAACCAACCAACCAACCAACCAAACCAGGCCACCAGTCAACCAACCAACCAAATAAACCAGACCACCAGTCAACCAACCAACCAAACAACCAACCAACCAACCAGTCAACCAACCAACCAACCAAACCAGGCCACCAGTCAACCAACCAACCAACCAAATAAACCAGGCCACCAGTCAACCAACCAACCAACCAACCAACCTACCAACCAGGCCACCAGTCAACCAACCAACCAACCAACCAACCTACCAACCAGGCCACCAGTCAACCAACCAACCAACCAACCAACCAACCAACCTACCAACCAGGCCACCAGTCAACCAACCAACTGACCAACCAACCAACCAACCTACCTACCTACCAACCAACTAACAAATCAACCAACCAGGCCACCAGTCAACCTACCAACCAACCAACTAACAAATCAACCAACCAACCAACCAACTGACCAACCAACCAACTAACAAATCAACCAACCAGGCCACCAGTCAACCTACCAACCAACCAACCAACCAACCAACCAACCAGGCCACCAGTCAACCAAACAAACAACCAACAGATATGGGTGAAAACAGACGTACATAGTAACGAAATAAAAATACATAAATAATCTACCTGAAGTCAATTTTAGACAACAAAATGCTTTAAATGCTTTTATTTGAAATGATAGAATAAATCAGCGTTTCATGAATTTATTTTCCTTATGGAATGAAAATGAGGTTTTCTAGACAGAGAGAGAGGTGAGAAGATAAGAAATACAGTCTAAATATTCATGGAGGAGGGCGACGGTACAGAGAGATGACTGCCTATGAAGAAAGTGAGCCGGTGGCACTGAATTAATGTTCAACTGGTGAGAAACGGACAGTTACACAAACACGTCAGGAAAACAGTGACAGCAAACGGAGCCGCAGCTTTAAGAACGAAGGAAAAGAGAAACTGATCAAACTGATCAAAGGAGGAGAAAATCAATCTGTGCAGGACTTCAGCATGGGACACATTCCAGCCTGTAAAAAGTTGATATCCAGTCATAACTGATTTATTCCTGCACCGTAATGATGCCTCAGTGATAATCAGCACCAACTCATTCATTAAATCCATTAACCGTACAGCTGTAGCATCTTTCTTTAGGATTTTTCTCATCTACACACGGCCTCAGGTCTTCATTAACCTCAGTTAACCTCTTTCACTTCAGGCCTGTTCTGGTGCAAAAACGCCTGAAGTGATGCTCAAATGAAAAAGATGTGGGATCTGAACCGCTCTGACTCCATGCATGAACAGCCTCAGGTGATACAGAAACAGTAGAGACATCATGATGTTAAGCAGCAAAATAAAAACACACTAATTAATGTTCAACAGACGCCGAGTCATGTGACGTCAGGTTAGGACACGTGTCCGGCGTACGACGCCGCCGCTGGACGTGGACTTTTTCCTCCGTGGAGACGTCGAACCAGGGAAAGATAAAAAGAGAGAGGAGATAGGAGAAAATAATGGAAGGAAATGAGGGAGAGACGAGACAAGTGGATGAAAATGGTTGAGAGAGGAGCGGGTGGATGTGATGTGTGACAGTGCTTCCTGTTTCCCGAGGGGTCTCACGGCTGCGGCTGTCATGGTTACCAACATGGCTGTCCTGACAACGAGCGAGGCATGTCGTACAGCACAGCGTCGTCTGGGGATGATCTGTCTGGGCGTAATCGATTCTCACACACACAAACATACACACACACATACAAACACACACACACACACATACATACAAACACACACACACACACACACACAACACACACACACACACACACACACACACACACACACACACACACACACACACACACACACACACACACACACACACACACACACACACACACACACACACACAGTGTTTCCTGACTCCTCAGTCTCTAAATGATCCTTAATGACCAGCGTCTCTAGTTCTTTGTAGACCCTTTAGCTGCTATGACCTGCTGTAAACCTGATCTATATCCAGACACCAGCGTCTGGCAGGGTTCCTGAAGAATCTTAGCCCATTCCTCATGGACAAAAGGCCTCCAGTTCTGGATTATTCCTGGTTTTTACCTGCTGCAACCACCTTCTTCAGATCAAAAGGAGACTTTTGTTGTTGAATGTGGAGAAAAAGCCAGAAAATCTGTCTATTTAAACTGTTTTTGTCTGATTTGTTTTTGAAATCAGCTGCTGAACAGTAGATTTTGAGAATAAACCTGATATAAAACGGGGAACTAACAATTTAGCTTCCAACTGTACACATTAAATATAGAAACACACACACACACACACCAGCATGAATAAACACACACTCTTAATGTTTCCATGTAATAAAGCCAGTGGGGTGCAGAGAAGAAGAAAAAAAAGAAGCCTCAAATAATAGGTGTTTACACACACACACACACACACACACACACACTTTATCATGTGCACACACAAAAACCTGCATGTCACTTCCCTTGTGTGTATTCCACAAACACACACATTCAGCCTGTGTGCATCTCTCCACTGCAGTAGAAACAAACACACATTAATATTAAAGCATGCAGTGAGAATGACAAATTCTCTCTCTCTCTCTCTCTCTCTCTCTCTCTCTTGAGGACTCACTCACTCACTCTCTGGTCATGTGATCTAATCAGAGCTAATGTGTTGCAGCAGCCGCCCATCAGTCAAGCAGACCCGCTAAAGACATCATGGATCTCTCCCCCGGGGGTATAGGAAACACAAACACAGACACACACACACACACACACACACACACACACACACACACACACACACACACACACACACACACACACACACACACACACACACACACACACACACACACACACACACACACACACACACACACACACACTTAGCTGCACATGTCAATGAGTAGTTAGGCAGATGGATCACTACATGATGAATTGGAGAAGAACTAACATACTTTCTTGTTTTTCTATCCTTATTGGGACCTTGACCAGTAAAAGCACCTTCTATATGAGACCGCTGGACAACTTAGGACCAAACTCACTATTATTATACTTATATAACGTGTCTCATCACATTAGGACTTTACACCTCATAATCTGGTCTGGTCCCAGTATTTGGCCCAGATTATCTGGTTTTACATGTATATATGAGGATGGATGGATTTCATCATCATCATCATCATCATCAAAATCATTCCACATTTTTCCACCTTAACCTTGGTATTTAATTCTTTCATGACATCATTGGATCCTCTGTCATCTTCCTGAACAGATGACTGTGCTGCTGGTCTAAAGATGCTCATTTATTCTAATTACTGAGGTACTTTTACTCCGACCATTTAATATTAAAGGCCTATGATTTGTTTTTATGTCATGTATTTTAACCCAGAGAGGCAGCAGTGAAATGTGTGTCTGTGTGTGTCTGTGTGTGTGTGTGTGTGTGTGTGTACGAGCCTTCCTCTGGTGTCTTTGAGCGGTTATCGATCCATCGCCTCTCTGCAGCACTGACACGTCCTGCAGAGCTGCGGCATTTACATTTCAGATGTTGAGTTCAGGGTCTCATCAGACGCAGAATCGCTGGGGAAGGGATCAAACGTGGGGCTTTAAACCGACACAGAGGGCAGGATCTTATCATCACAGTGACTGTGAAGAGGCCACCTGCCTCTCAACTCAGCTACACAGCTGAGCAGTGAAGATAGAACCAGCTTTTCTATTTTTTAAAATTCTAAAAAGGTTTCTCGAACACAACGTCTACATCACTGAATCACTGCACTACATCTCCCAAAGAGGTAATATTCATGATTGATGAAGGTGTTCATCAGGGAGATGAGCTGCACCTACAGGTTTTCTACCAGTAGAGGGGCACCAGGCTCCAGTGGAGATGAGCCCCATTACAGATATGTTTAGAAAAGGAAGGAGGAGCTTCACAGGGGAAACTTCCTGAGGAGGTGGAGGAGGGTTGATTTCTCTGTGCTGCAGTTTATTAATCAAAAAATGATGGAATAAATCTACTGGCTGAAAAAAGGAACACTGACTCTTAAACCTGCCGAACAAATTGTTTTTTGTTCATTTGTATTTTCTTCCCACCTCATTCTTATCGTTCCCGGTCATTTGCATCACATTAGTGACGGTCTAGAACTCATTTAGGAGTCACAGCTTGTTTTCATTCTGTCCTTTAATCAATTGATAACAAAGTGATACCCTGAACACTGTTCTGAGGGAACACAGAAAGAAATTGGTTGACCTTTTGTTCCTGTTTAAATGTCCCCCTGAGGCCTGAATAAATATAATCTGTCACAGGCATAAAATTCATCTCCTCTGACTCAAACACACCCTCCAGCTGTAAGGTTAATGTGTGCTGTCGTTTCACTCTGAGACGCTGACCTGAGATCAGCTTCTACTGCAGGTGACAGCAGCTGATGAGGAGAAGAGGAGCTGCTCACAATAAAGAGAAACTCAGATTAAAGGAGGTTCAATCTGAGTCCTGCCACTTCAAATAAGTTTTACCAAATAAAGCAAAGATATTCCCTATGAAAATAAAACTAGTGAATATTTTTTTATACATAGTTTAGTTTTTTATAATGTTCTGTCGATTAAATAATGCAACTTATAATTTCCAGAAAATGTATGTGAATTTAAAGGAAACCGGATAATGAAATGTTGAATTTCACTGAATTCATTCAATTCAATATAATAACAATGATATTCTAATAATAATAATGAGATAATAATGAGATAATGATATAATAATGCTCCTGTATTTTGCATCATTGCAGATAAATACATACTTTAGGAAATACAAGTGTCGTTTTAGTGAAGCCATGAAGAAAACAGGCCTGTTTCTGCTATGAATAAGGCATCAGACCCTCAGGTCACATTTGTCTTGGTGGCGTTTGGAGGAAGTAAAGAAACAGTAGAAGACAAGTGGTGGCCAGTAGACACCACAGACAACACGCCACCATCACCATCAGAGAGAAAGAGTAGAAGTTGTTCCAGGCTATCTCCTGGAAACGGGACGCTCTGCAGCTTTAAGCCGATTTCTTCCTCATTCCATCTCCTCTGAGTCCTCTGAGAGACGACATGTGTTTCTGAACTCAGATCAATACATGGATCAATCCTCAGCGGTCAGCTGAACCTCTACGTGGGTTTGGGCCTTTTCTTCAGAGGCACTGGTGGACCAGCAGTAAACCAGAAACAGACATGTTTATGGGCGATGAAGGGTAGTGATGCACAAGGTCAAATATCAATAGAGTCCAATCAGTCTGCAGGGAGAAGCTGCACATCATTACATTTATAACAAAATGCTCATCTTTGTTCCAAAGTGACGTCATCGTCTGTTGGGTCGGCTGAAGCACAAAGAAAGATCACAGTTTGGGTTCAGAGTGTTTTAAGGTGACTTTAGGGAAGCCGGTTTGAAATTGCTGCTCAATTCATCCTTCACTTTCACTCCTTCCTTCAACTCTGTCTATAAACAAGGATATGAAGTTGCTCTTAAATCTTGGCTTTATGTCGCCGCTCCTGCCCGACCAATCAGCTGTTGGCAGTTACTGAGCTGAGCTGATACCTTCGGAGACACCTCTGAAGTCTGAACATATTTTACAGCCACAGGGATGAAGATTTAAGGAGTTAGTCTACACAGACTTTAGTGGGACACACATCCCATTAAATTCGGTCCAGTGACACATATGTTATATTATCTGACTAAATATGACTTCGTTCTATGTGTAGGCCTACGTCTACTTTTAAAACATTTACTGAAAATGATATTTAATCATTTTAAACACACAGACATATGCTGTTTAATCATGTATTTAATATTAATGACCTCTGTGTTTCATAACGTGCTTCTGATTTTCTTCTTTTTGCAGCATGTGTGAAAAAGTTAGCATGGATCCATTTGAATTGAAGACCTCGACTTGTGTCCTATCAGGAAAAACTGAAAATGTGATTAAGAAAGTGCTTGACATTTTTTGAGAGCTCATTGATCGGAGTAACTGATCGCTGCTATTGGTTTTAACATTTAACACAAGAAGGATTAATAACCCAGCTTCTGTTTTTGTTGCTGTTAAATGATGGAACAGTATTTTATGCTATTGATGATGACCACTGAACGAGATCAGATATGATCAACGTGCATTTAATGGTAGCAGGTATGGATCATGTTCAGACCCGCAGTCAGTGTGACTGATATGAAAATAATCAGTATATTGTTCTCCACATGTTTTGTTCCATACAATACAGGATATAAAGGTTAGAATTATTTACATTTACATGTTTCGTTGGGTGAATCTTAAACCTACTGCAAGCAGCCAGTTAGCTTAGCTTAGCATTATGACTGAAACATGGGAGAATCAGCTAACTGTCGCCTTCTTGTTCATTAAATCCAGAGTTGCTGCACCAGAAATCACATACTAAGCACTAATACTTCTGTATGAATAAACATTTGCATGCCTCTTATTAGATGCATAGCTCGGCCCGCATCACGCCACTTCCTGAGAACACCCTTTCAGCTTGGTAAGCCTTGCTAACAGTTAGTTTAAAGCATATAATACACCTTGCAAAGAGAAAACATACACTCATTGAAGAGTTATGGACATTACACTAAGGCTGTATTGGTTGCTGTCCACCATTGTCTTATTTTGTAGCATTGCATTGTGGGATTTATTTTGGGTCATAAGCTGTGTCCCAATTCAGGGGCCACTTCCTTCGAAGGACCCGGTCTATGAAGTCCTGTCCTTTGTCGACTGCAGCTGAAAAAGACCAGGCTTCATTGAACTTTATCTAACCTGCACCAGTTTGTTTTTAAATTTCCTGCCTTTTACCTGTTTTTTTTCCTGTTCTTCACTTCTTTCTATTGTGTGGTGTAATAGTGGGGTAAGCATTAGAGTAGATCTCAATGGGGACATTCTGTCTAACAATACACTTCCATCATCAGGTGTTTATGTATATCCAGGCACACAAAAGGTATGATCAGCTGTTATGAGTTTTAATACACTAAACTACACAGAAGTCTAAGAGGCCGTTTCATGTGATATTGATTTTGCCAACGCTTAAATTAAATGTCAGACCTCTCTGCGTTTCCCTATGATAGACTGCTCAGAGCTGCTGCTTACTAAAGCAGTCCTTAAAGGCTGGGATGTCATAAAAATTGAACTGAGCGTGTGATCAAAGATGTGCGGAGCTTCAAAGGTTCGGGGCCCCGTCGCTTTCCTCACATTAGCACATTGTCTTCACACAGTCTTCCACTGAGTGATGAAATCTGCTACACCGACAGATGTGAGCCTGCCGACGACTCAGGATGAGAGAGAGGACAGCTGCTCAACTTCAGTTTAAGTTGGATGGCCCTTATAACCAATCACATGAAGAGCTGCACAGCTGTCACAATGTGTGCAAGTTGGGAAGAAAGGGGAAAAAAATAAGGGATTGAAGTCACAGACAGTCTGATTGGTTAATACAAAAAAGGCCCACAGAACGGTGAGGTTCAAAACCAGATAAGCATAAAAATCCAACTGGGAGGAGGCAAGAATCAAAGTCCAGCATCCAGTAAAGCACTTACCTCCACCAAGACACACCAGTTCTCGAGTTATCGCCTGAGAGTCTGTTTGTAGTTCACCATGTTCTTCATACGTTAGAGTTCATAAAAGGTTCGCTAAGCATGACTTTCAAAATTATGACTAAAAGAAAGAGAGAAAAAAAATTCCAGGATCCAGATCTTGATCCAGATCTGGACCAAGATTTGTCCCTGAGCCCAACGCCTCCACAAAAAATTAGGAAATTTGCTTTCATAACTTTTTCAGAAAGAAAATAACCAACTCTTGGAGAGCCCAAATCTCCACCAAGGCCCAGCAATCCTTGATATAAAAGTCGTTCCAGCAGTACCATCTCTACCATCAGCACCATCAAAATTCATCAACAAAATTTAATCGCCTCTAGTATATGCTAGGGTCCCTCTTTGGTGAAAATTTCATGCAAATCCGTCCATTAGTTTTTGCGTAATCCTAATCAAACAAACCCAACCTATCACACAACCTCCTTGGTGGAACCAGAACTTCCAAACATGTCAAAGTCATTGGATGCTCACTTGTAAGAGTCGTATCAAAAATCCTGAGATTTTCCCAAAATCCGTACGAATAAAATAACTGTTTGCGGGAATTCACTGGATTGAAAAAAGCGGGATAGGAGTTTTCTGTGTGTGACATCCTCTTCCAACAATAATACCTGCAGAAAACTCTGAATTAAACCCGTCGCTGCCACTAGACGAGCCTTTACAACACAGTCTCTTTATTTACCCGCAAGAAATCCAATGACTTTTACAAAGGGACTTTGAAATGCAGAGAATCCATCAGACCTACAGATGTTCTGTAAGAGCTGACATGTATGAACTTCCTTGGTGGAGGTAATAAGGAAGTGAAGTTACTGAAAGAAGAGGGGAGGTGAAAATAATGAATGAGAGCCTGGGGAGCCGAACGCGACGCGACCTGAGGTGTATTAAAGCAGCACCAGTTAAAATGTTCAACATCTTTGTGAGCTGCTATCTTTTTAATTAAATGCTCCTCATTTTACATGATAATGAATTATAGCTGATGCTTTTAAATTAGTCTGTGATTCAAATTACACAAACGCTCCAGGCGTTTACAACCTCAACCTCCACAGCAAAGCTTCTGAACCGACACAAACGATTCACTGGCATTATGTTCAATTTGAAAATGACAGCGTTCATCTCTGCAGTCCACGTACAGCTGGAATTGACTTAATGAAGGGATATTTTACAGTCTTGACTTACTACGAAGGGAAACCAAAGATTTCAGATTATTTTTGCAGTCTTTTTACATCAGTGTGGAATTTCTCTGTAGCTCAGAGCAGCACAACCTTCAGGAGTAAAGGAGTTAACTTGAATCGCGGGTGTTTTATTCTTACTGAAGTGGTTTAGCGCTTTTCTCTAGATGAGCAATCGCTTCTCTTTTCTTCGAAAGCCAAACAGTTAAGTGGTGAGAGTCCTTGAGCATCAGCCGGCTCATTCACTGTGAGCTGTGCTGCATTAAAACATGCTCCCAACACAATGAAACCCATCGGTGTATCTCCACAGCAAGAATTTGACACCAATTCTCAGTTCTCTTGAAGCTGTTGAATGATTTTAGGTTCCTGTGTTGAAACAGGAGCAGAGTTTCCCTGAAGAAAAGGAACATTAGGAATAATTTACCCCATTGATCCTTAATTGCCTGAGCTGTCAGTGAAAGGCTAAATACAATGTAAATCAATATTATATCCCTCTTAGCACAGAATGACCAATAAAAAAATTAATTGGTTATGAAAATGCAGAACAGCCTGATGAAGTCAGTGAGGCCATCATATTTCTCAATGAGAGCAGGGCCTTCATTTCCTGAGATTGGAGATTGTGTAATAAGCACAAAAGAGGAGATTTACTCTCTTAATTGTGGACAAACATAAAGGAAAGAATTAGAATTAATTAGGATTACGGGATGGAAAAATGGAAAATAATTAGAGGTACAGTATGAGGGGAAGGATTTTCCTCATCCAAAGTGCTAAAAAATAATCCCTTGCAGTAATTACTATAAGTGTGTGGTGGTGTCTGGTGAGATATGACACACAAACATAAACGGTCTATTCGTCGGTGCCCACATACTTCAGTAAGTCCTTTACATCGACACCGATAAAAACACAAAAGAGGGCAGTGAAGTGTCAGAAGTTTGTCAACGACAAACGTGGCGACGGTCGGAGGAGGTTGTGATGATGTACCTCGTAAATACAAAGCGGTGAACACGGAGGTAACGATGTACCCGGCGATGGAATATGAGTTCATGAGGTACGTCAAGACTTTTTCACTTCACTTTTTCCATCTTGGTTGTTTCCGTACATATTTGTTGTGCCCTTGCTTGAATTATAGCTATGCTGCCCCCAAACCGTTTCCGGTGATGGCTCCATTTCGTCCATATCCGTAAACTCTCCAAAAATGTGTCAGATTATGTACGGAGTCAATGCAGAAGACGTACGAAAGGCTTCGTCTGTGTCCGTCTTTAACGTACAGCATAAATGGACCTTTAGAGTTTATAGGGGTTCAAAGTGATTCTTTAGTCCGTCATCAATATGTTCTTGTGAAAACTACTAAAACTGGAAAGAATTGTGTTGTGTTACGTGTTGACTTGCATATTCTAGTCATTTCAGTCTTGTCCACATCAACATCTGGTGTTTTCCTCAGCTGTGAAACCTGATGTCTTGCTTCCACAGAGCCAGAACTACATCTCTCTTCAGATTCGATTAAATGAAGCTCTATTGATCCCTGAGGAATAACTGGGTTTTTGTCAGAGCACCAGTAATGGGATTCAGGAAGGCAAAAAACACAAAACCACTCAAACAGAATATAAAACGATCAATAAAGAGGAGAGAATCATTTCAGCGCTATCTGGTACCAAGATCTGCACGAAGAACGACTAGAAGCACACGATATCTGCTTCATCTGATTCGTTTTAACAGTTTTTTAAAAATGTTTCATTGCCCAGTGAGTGGCTATAAGCCTCAATGTGTATCGGCAGAATCAAGCAAATGACTTCCCCAGTTGATGCTTTCCTGTCCTCAGAGGTTGTTTAGGACCCGTTTCAAGGAGGAGAAAAGATATCGTATAAAAAAACAATATATATGTTATTATGATCTTAAAGACTTTAAACACCTGAAAACTCAACAGACAAAACAACCTCACCACAAAGCTCATTAGTAGTCACCATAGATCCTCCTCAACAGGTGGAATTTGTCCCGTTTTTATGGAACTGAAGATGATCAAACTTGAAACTTGACCTCATGATGAGGATTTCTATTTCCTGACATGTTAGAGACAAAGTGTTGATTGGATGATCCCCGCCAAACACAAAGACACGAATACAGAGACCCCCCCCCCCATATAAAATAAACAGTATGGGACCACCAACAAGACCAATCTTGTACAATGTACCTCCACCAAGGAGGTTATGCTTTTGCCAGCGTAGGTTTGTCTGTCTGTTAGCAGGAGTATTCGAAAGTTATGAAAAGGTTCTGAAGAAGTCTTTTGGAGTGTAAGGATACAGCCGAAGGAACAACCCAGTAGATTTTGGTGGTGATCTGGATCATTACAGGCCCACAATGCACTGCTCATGATTCAGTGACTGGTCAACGTGTTCATCAGGGAGATGATTGAAGAAGAGCTGCAACTTCAGTCCTCCTACCAGCAGAGGGCTCCAGGCTCCTGTGGAGGTGAGCTCCATTACAGATTTACTTAGAAAAAGGAAGGTGTGCCACAGGGAGAGTGCATTAATGCTGCATTCACACCGAACATGACTCAAAAGTTCATGTCGTTCTACTCGCTTTACTTTACTTGCATCATCACGCGAGTAACACGACCAATATCCTTTACTGTAGCCTATACATTTATTAAAAACACCATCTCCACAGTGGATTTATGTGATTAAAGGGCTGCTCTATGGAAGCCCAGAGAGGCCAATCTTGGCTTATATGAGTTCCTGAACTTGATGATGAAACGTTCCTGTCATGGATCCAAAATCAGGGGGTAAATAGTGTGCCAGGACAAACCTCTAAACGTGATAAACAATGACTCCTGCAGCCCATCTTCTGTTCACACAAACACACACACACACACACACACACACACACACACACACACACACACACACACACACACACACACACACACACACACACACACACACAATGAGTGTTAATTTTTAATCCTATTTGCTGGCTGCAGCCGGCCAGGAGGAGACAGCAGAGGAGGGAGATATATGGCGAGAGAGATGTGAAATGATGAGGGAGGCCATGATGTCAAACACACACACACACACACACACACACACACACACACACACACACACACACACACACACACACACACACACACACACACACACACACACACACACACACACACAAACAGAGGTGAGAGGATGTGTGAGAGGAAGAAGAGACGGGGCGACGGGCCGAGGAGATGACAGGTGAGACAGGGCGGTGCTCTCTGTGGGACACGACCACAGAAAAGAGAGCTCAACATGTTCATCATCTGCCTCCTGGTGCATATTTGTTACGTCCACCAATGAGAGGTGGAGGAGGCTGCAATTGGTGGCATTTGTTTGTTTGTAACCTCAGAAACTTCGAAAGGACTTTGGATAAAAGTTTGGGGGAGTTTGGCCCTGGGGAGGGGAACAGGTGATTGGATTTTGAGGCTTATCCTGACGATGGTGATGGTGATGCCATGAAACGCCCTACGCTGCCTCTGATTGGCTGGGAATAACAATGACATTTCCCTCCAAGAACGTTCATCAAAATCTGTTCTGATCTTTATGAGTAATCCAGCTAACAGACAGACAAACAGACACATTCAAAAATCCTCCTGAAAAAGCTGGTTCGAACTAAAGTCCTGATTCCCAGATTTCAGAGGTAGCCAGTGCCACCCCGGGCCCCCTGTGCGGAGACGGCCCTGATCTGAGATGCTTTTCAATCAGTCACTGCAGCTATATATATATAAATCATTGTAACGATGGGGCCGAAAACGACCCTTTTGTGCAGCTTATAATTAACAGGAAACTGTAGCTGCAAGATGTAAAAACGACATGAAGACGACACACAGAGGAGACGACAAAAGAAGAGAACACAACGGGAGGATGAAAAGCAAGGAGGGCCGATGAGGTCAACATAATACAGAAAGAAGTGGAGACTAAGAAATTGCATCGATTACTTGAAGGTCACACTGACAAATGAAATGAAAGTGGAGCATGACATCACTACAAAACGTCCATTACAGCACAATGCAGTCATCATAGTGATGGCCGAGGAGAACCGATCCGTCAAAACACCTCTGACATCTGTGGGGGGGTGTTATGGTATAGTTACGGAGCAGCGTTGCTCTCCTCCAGCCTCCTGTCCTCAGCTGACTGATGTCCAGTGTTTAAACGACGGATCGTAAACAGAAAGCATTTAGATGGTTTCTGTGATAAACGCCTCCGCAGACGGAGCCTATAAGAGCAACTTATTGCTGCCACTCTCTGTTATTGATCTGCTGCTTGTGAAACGTTGCACTAGACATGCTGCCGTATTTTAACCGAGAGTCATCATTCAATTCGGTTCATTATCGCAAGGAAGGCAGATTAGCTCGAGCTCCGCATTCAGAGGGCTGCTGCTGCCTTGCTCAAAGGGCATTCATGTCTGCTTAGTGTCTTCATCTGATAGCAATAGCAGCAAAACAATAAGAACATACAACCACGAAAAAAAAATCCTACAGGTATTTAGGTCTTAGTGTGCAGTGGCTAAATAAAGCTAACCCCCTATAAATTCGTACATTCAGATCTGGAGTAGGGAGGTGGCGCTAACGGATGACTAATGCACTAAACAAGTTTGCAGCTCACGTGCTATAATCATCACACGGTTTCTGCAGCCTTGCATGTCTTTAGCTAACATCTGTGAGACGATGGCCGTTGTTCATTCTGAACGTCTAACATCAAACTTACCTCGTCTGCTAACAAAAGCTAGCCGCTGCCTGTTGAACTGTGGCTGACCTTCTACATGTTTAGTTGTGATAGACGTGTGATCGGATCAGATCAGCTCTCGTAAAACAAAGTGACGAGTCGACACATTCTACGTAAATCTACATAATCGATGATGTCATTCTATATGGTGAAGTCTGATTTAGTGTATCTGTGACACAGTCTGTTCCGGCCTCAACTTCAGGGTCTAATGATGGTTTTTGGTGGAGGCAGCTCTGCTGATGGACCCTCCAGCATTTCCTTCCTCCTCCTCCTCCTCCTTTATCTTTCTCCTTAAAATGCCCGACTCACTGCTGCACAGTCGCTATAATTCTGTTTTGTCATTGGCATTAGAGTCAAGCAGCTGCACACTGCTGCTGCAATTACACACACACACACGGACAGAAGCATCAGTCACTGCTGATGGTGTGCACACACTAATAGATGGTGTATGGGGTATGCAGGGCTAACAGGTACGACGCTGCTCTGCAGCACATAAAAATACAATTCAGACCATTATCTCTGGAAGTAATTGCTGTGTTTTTGTAATTGCTCTGCGCTCATTGTTTGTCAAATCATGGATGACTGCGTCTCCTGCACATTAAGGCTGAAATAAATTGCTTTCTCCTCACGACGACACACTCATTGTCCTGCCGCTGGTTGGTCTTTGTCGAGTAATGGACTGGGGTTGTGTGTTCTGCTTAAACATGTCAGGCAGGAGTCGTTAAGAGAGACCGAGGAGGAGGATCATGGGGGAGAACGTGGCCGTGGTTTCTGACAGTTATTAATGTTGCAGAGCGTCTTGCTGCACCTGGAGGACGAACTTCTACTTCTCCAGTTCTGCTCACGTGACGCACGTCTCAGAAAATCATTCACTTCAGATTGGTTTACGCAGTTTACGACTCCCAGGAGGCCGCGGGGCTCATTACACACCAGGAGACACACAACTGAATGGAAACAGACAAATTCATGCTATGTTGTAACTAATGTTGTGTCCCAAATACTTCTGTTAGTATGTATAATAATAATAATAATATAATATACATAAGTCAGCAGTAATGTACGCCACTGTGCTTTGAGCTGAATGCTAATGTTAGCATGTTGACGTTAGAAGCTACATTTTCTCTCTGTTCAACAGTTTTTACAGCTTGAGACCAAATAGACAAAGAAACTACAGGGTTAACAAAATGGGTTAAACTAGGTTTAAACTTAGACGAGTCAACTAGTTTTTAAGTAAGTAAATACTCAAAATTGAGCCACTTTAACCCATAAAGTTAGCAATCATCCAAAAACAATATTTAATCTATTTTACAGGCGTTAACATCAGTAAAGCAACATTTGACTGGGAAGAAATGATGTTTCAGTTCAAATGCTATCAATATGTGAATTAAATGTGTGCTGAGGGTCAGGCTAATACCTGACGAGCTAACACCACATTAGCCCCATTTCCACGGTATGTTAAAACTACATGCTTCCCGTTGCGGTTCCAAGCGATACTAAGGTACTAAAAGGTCAACGTGAAACGTTGCAGACCACTGATTGGTCGATGCCCGGCACACACGGAGTATCCTGCATAGCACAAATCAATGGCCGCCACACTCAAACAGCGAAGCTACTTTAGCGACCGAAACTTTTTTATTCCAGCTGATATATTGAGTAGAAAAGGTTCCAATGTTTCCATTAATAGAATAATAAATATAACAGCACCAACATCCGGTCGATCCTCCACCAACGGCCAACAGGCCCATTTAATTAAACCAAGCCTCACAGCCCTGTAACCAAGTGGTGGTAGTTGGTTCTAGCTCTATGTGTTACTGTACAACAGCTCTGTGAAGACCTGTGGATCTAGGATTTGAACCAAAAATGTAATGGGGTCCAATCTGGCCCGCCGAGTTCAGTAGTTTTTTGTGTAATCGTGCCGACAGACCAACAAGCCGAACTGACCTTTATTGATCCAGTGACACAATAAACTGAAGACATGTTGGAAAAGCATGCACTCTCAGCGCTCCCTCTGTATCAGACTGTACTGATGGAGGTTGATGGATGTCATGAGGTTGAGGACCTTCACATCCACCCACTTGATACCCTGAACATATCGGCAGCCTCTTTATAGACCGCGTTCATGCGTGCACCATGTGCGTTTTTCTCCGTTAATATTCACTCATGCTGCAAACACAATGCTGCTGTCGATGATAAGCCACAGACTCGACTGGCTTTGAACGGGAACAAAGAAGCGAGGTCCCTCTGAAGCACTGCGAGGTCGTCGTGTTAAAGCAGCAGCATCTCTCCACTGGTTGGCTTTTAAGGATTACAGATGAAAACATAACATGCAGTAGAACTAGAAGTGCAATTAGAGGTTCTGTACCTCTGAAGGCCTGCAGCTCTCTCCTCTGTGATATGCAGATAACCAATGATATGTGTGGGTATATCTAAAATGGTATGTAAAGGTATGGCTGCGGCCGAAGCGTCGGCATCACCTCTCAAACATCACTCATATCCCACTAGAAGTGTGAGGCTGTATCTGCAGGAGGTCATGTGATCGACCTTATT
Organism: Chaunax sp. Z400; assembly: GCA_037577475.1. Lineage (NCBI taxonomy): Eukaryota > Metazoa > Chordata > Actinopteri > Lophiiformes > Chaunacidae > Chaunax > Chaunax sp. Z400. The sequence continues at coordinate 21,141,155 of CM075183.1, forward strand.
TCTATTCTTATTATCCCTGTTTTTATGTATCTCTAATTTTACTATTATTATCTCCACCATAGTCTCTGTTTGGGGAGGGCATCGTGAAAGTTAGCCAACGGGCTGCTAGCAGCTAATCAAACATCGTTTCATTTGTCCAATGAATCACAGCATAATGAAATGTATCCATCAGTAGTTGAATGTACAGTCAGCCATCATCCTCATAAATATTGAATCATATATTAATAGAAAAGTTGGACCTATTAAAGCAGCTAAAAGCCTCCAGTTCTAACTTAGATCTGTTTCCTGTGACACTGATGCCGTTTCTGAAGAGGTCTGAAAACCACAGCAGTATCAACAAAACCATAAAACCCTCCATTAAGGAGCCGAGTTGTTTTAATCAATATGAAAATCTGATCTACGTTCTGTTCTGGGTCGTGGAGCTGATGCTTCTAGAATAACTGACTGCTGGACGCTGGAAGTTTACGTCTTAAGTGACAGACAGCGAGACAAAGAAGAGCAGAATCTGAGGGCAGAGACGCCTACTGCATCTCAAATGAGTGTTTTATAGTCTCAGCATCAGTCGGGTTCCTCCACCGACTCCTCCTCTGCAGAGCTGGACGGGAGCTAAGCCGGTCCTGGATCTACCGTGTTCCAGGAAAAGGCCACAGCACCGATAAACTGTGCCGGCTGCAGAGCAGGAAGGCGTCCGGATGCTCCTCATGCTTCCTGAAAACAGGTTTAATTAGCTGATGTTTCCAGGTCACACAGACGAGTCTGCTGTGAATCATGGGGAGGAGATGGAACCAAATTTAACAGGCGGACACGTTTCTGATTCACTGATTGATTACATCATTGATTGTTTACTATGTACTTTGACAGGACTTGTGTGTTTTTTATAAGTACATCTCCTCAGATGAACATTACTGCACTGTCAGACTAAAGATTAGTTTTAATGGGGTTTAAATGGGAAACTTACAGTAGTACACTGAAAAAAATGGTCCATTTACTTCTTCTCTTTAACTCAAAATGTTCTCACAAGATTTGGTATTTGAATTCAATTCTGTGACTTTTCCAAAGTTAAACTTGAAGAAATGTATAGTTTTGACTTTTGTCACATCTGTGCGTGTTTATTGACTTCTTTAAAACATGACAGATTTGAAGCCTGGCTTTAAACTATCAGCTTCTGAAATCTGGTGGTTTCTTTTTCCTGTGCATCTGTAGCAGAGAGGATCTTTGTCTACCACAGCTAACCCTACAAAATAAAATCCCCCGACAGAGACATATATTCTGAATGTGACGTATAAAAGCCCAAAGGATGGATCATATTGGTTTATTGTTATTCACCAAGAAGAAGAAGATCTGCCTGCAGACATGTTTGGTGTGTGTGTAGATGTGTAGGTGTGTGTGTAGGTGTGTGTGTGTGTGTGTGTGTGTGTGATGTTGATGCTCTGGAGGACTGGTGATGATGTCATTCCATGATTAATACGACTCCACTACCGGCTAATAAAGCACGTAGAAGCCGCAGAGGCACCAGTGATGTAAGATGCTGATTAATGGAAACCAGTTCCTGCACCATCAAAACCAGTACATTCATTATCTGTGTCATCGTTTGTGATGTAGGTTACAGTCATTTAACTTTCAATTTCCTCCTGAGAGGAGAGGAGAGAAAGGAAGGATGGAAGGAGAGGACAGTAGGAGATGGGAGGAGAGGAAGCAAAGGAAAGGAGAGGAAAAAGGGGAAGGAGACAAGAGGAGGAGAGGAGACACGGTGATGAAAGAGGAGGAGACGAGAGGGGAGAAGAGAAAGAAGAGGAAACAAGGTGAGGGTCATAAAAACAGAGAGAAAGAAGATGGAAAAAGGAGGCAGGAAGAGGAGAGGAGAGAAGAGAAGATGTAACAAGGAAAGGAGAAAACGAGGGAGGTCAGAAAAGGCCCCAAACAAGGGAGGAGAAAAGAGGTGGAGGAGGAGAGGGAGAGAGGAGATCTTACAAGAGGTGGAATCATAAAAGAAATAGATGAGAGTGAGGAGGCTGCATGAGGACGAAGAGATGCTAGGCGTCTTGCGGAGAGAACGAGAGACCGAGGAGCAAATGAGGGAAAGATGACGGGAAAGAGGGCAGGGGGCGGAGGTAAACATGGAGAAATGAAGGAGGGATGGAGGGAGACAGAGGAGGGAGCAGTACTTAAAAAAAAAGATCATCAGTGAGCGACGAGAAAGAAAGGGAACAAAAGACGGAGGGAAAATGAAGAGGAGCGCGTTGGGATGAAGAGCACTGCCTGTTTCACTCTGCTGCACAAAACAATCACAAGCAGAGCACCTCTCTCTCTCTCTCTCTCTCTCTCTCTCCATCCATCTATGTGGAAAATAAAAAAGAGTGGAGGAGGAAGAAAGAGAGAGAGAGAGAGAGAGAGAGAGAGAGAGAGAGAGAGAGAGAGAGAGAGAGAGAGAGAGAAAGGCCTCACCCACACAGGTCAGCGCCGAGTAAGATCACAAAACAGAGAGAAAAAAAGGATTTTAAACTTTCTCTCTTCCAGCCTAACAACAACAACAACAACAACAACAACAATAATAATAATAATACTGTTTTTCTTTTATTTAAAGGAACAGTTCACCCCCATGCCAATGAAAGATGGAACCCACCAAACGTTTCTGGAGCCTCTCTTTGCAGCTTTCTTTTAAACCACAGAAGAAGACGGAGGCTGGTTTAATGAGAACAAACGTAAAATGACTCCGATGACTCGTACGGCGTAACGAGGCCTAAGACTGCAGCAGCCCAGAGATCCTAAGCAAAGACTGAAGATGTTCAGCGAAGCCTTTAAGCTGACGGCTTTGACCCCCTGAGGCTCCAGCTCAAACCGGATCAACCGGAGATCTGCTCAAGTTACATCTTCATCTTCATTTATGGGCAGCTTTTAGCTTAGAGGCTACAGTCTTTTTAGCTTCTTTGCTTTCTGGGCAGGTAAACAAACATGACGATGCTGATCTGGGGTGATGGTGCAGCTCTGAGCTGGGCTCCAGGTGCTCCTGCCTCACGTCTAAATATTTCATCTGCTGATCATGTTCAACGGTGCGAAGACGACGTCAGAAACCAGCCACAGATGTAGGCACCATCCTCCCAGAACCAACGTTTCACCATCACAGGGAACAAACTGGTGGGGATCAGCTGAATTATGAAAAAAATATAAAAGTGCATCAACTGATTGACTCTCCCGTCTGGTCCAACGTGTCTCCTTACTGGTCTCAAAGCAGTTCTGGCATTTTGCCTTTAATGGGATGGGACAGCTGAAGGTATGTGACAGGAAATGGGGAGAGAGACTGAAGGGTAGACAAGTGGCAAAGGGCTGTGAGCAGGAATCGAACCCACAGCCGCAGAGGGCGGACTGCAGCCTCTGTCCATGGGGCGCACACTTAAACCACTGCACTACCTGTGCCCTCCTTTTCTTTGTGTCTTCAAAAAGTTCTGCGTTCGTACGGCATTGTTTCCCACAACAAACAGAGCTAATGCTAGGCCGCTAAGATGAGTGGTTTTGCTTGTTGGTTGGTTGATGTGCTCTCTCACAGGGGTCTCTTCCTGCCGACATGTCCGCCACCCCAGGAATAAACTCAGCAACTCAGCTCATTTCCTTGTAACCAGAACATCCATCCAATAATTTCCTTCCCCTTGTTCAGGGCCGGGTTGTGGTGGCAGAAGGCTAAGCAGGGTATCCCAAAGGTGTCTCTCTCCTCAGCGACACTCTCTAGATCATCCTGGGCGATCCTGAGGCGTTCCCAGGCTAGATGAGATCCGTAATCCCTCCAGTGAGTTCTGGGTCTATACCTCTAGGTCTCTTCCCAGAAAACTTCCTGGATGTCCGAGCTCCTCGCTGTATCTCTAAGGCTGAGTCCAGCCACCCCCGGAGGAAACTCATTTTGTATCTGCATCTTCATCTTTAGATCACAGCCCAGAGCTCATGACCAGAGGTGAGGAACGTAGATCGACATCTCACGCTCCATTTTCCGATATGACTCGTGAACAACACCTCCAGATAAGATTCCTTTGAGGCAGCAACTGCCCCTGAACCCGGAGGGAGCAAACCACCGTTGTGGAGTTGCTGATTCGGACTTGGTGCTGCTGAAGGTCTCGGCCCGACGAGGCCAACGGAACACATCATCTGCAGAGAGCAGGGATGCTAACTTCCCCCAAAAATGAACACTCTGCTCACCCCGGCGGCATCTTGAGATCCTGGTCCGTGAATACCACTAACAGGATCAGAGACCAGGGACAGCCTCAGCGGAGTCCAGCATCCAATGAGAACGTGTTTGACTTCCACAACTTTCTCTTTGGTTCTAAAGGAACCGTAATCAGAACGAATCGACACGAACTGGAGAAACGTGGTCAGACTGAAACTTACTAACATCTCTGGTTTGCAGGATTGTAGGTTTGTGTTTGTGCTGAAGGTCTGCATGTGTGTGTGTGTGTGTGTGTGTGTGTGTGTGTGTGTGTGTGTGTGTGTGTGTGTGTGTGTGTGTGTGTGTTGTGTCAGCAGAAACTTAATGTTTTGGCTGACATTTAGAAGGAGGCTGTACTTCCCCTTCAGGTGGAGAAGGGGGGGAAACACTTAAGAGGCTGATGAAGGGTTTGATATGCAGGAGGAACCCCTTTGGGCTCGCGAGCGCGCGCGCCGTGGCGCACGCACACGCACACGCACGGAAACCAAAACAATACACTCACAAACAGACATTCTGCAGCTCCATCAATCTCCCCCTCTCCTCTCCTCTGGGTTTTTATTTTGTTTTTTTTGTTCTGTTTGTTTGTTTCTTCCTCTCTCGTTCGCGCTCCCGTCTGCACACGAACACGCGCACACATATACTGAACATATATAAACACAGAGGAGGAGATGTGCACCTCACAAACACGCGCGCGCGCACACACACAAACTGCACAACCTCCATCTCATGCGCACACAAAAACGCATCGGAGAGAGCCAACAGACCCACACAAACTCTGCAGAGCACCTCACACACACACACACACACACACACACACACACACACACACACACACACACACACACACACACACACACACACACACACACACACACACACACACACAAGCTCGCGCGCACTTTCTCTGCACCCCCTCTCATTCCAGCATTAGTCAATAGAGTCAGGATACACAAACCACCCACCAGTCACCTTAAGCATCTCTCTCTCTCTCTCTCTCTCTCTCTCTCTCTCTCTCTCTCTCTCTCTCTCTCTCTCTCTCTCTCTCTGCCTGCAAAGGCTCGACCTGCAGCAGCTTCAACATTACAGCATCATCATCATCATCATCACCAACCAGACCACATGAAACACCTTCATCCCAACGCGGCTGCGGGTAAACCGCGTCCCCAGACCCGCGTGTGGATCCATCAGGTCAACCCTTCAGGTTCATCTCCTCAGGAACAAAACAAGCACTTACTTCTATTAGTTCCTCACAAACAACGTCCCTGTCATCGCACTGCTGACACGGTTCGTCTTAAAGACGCGGGATTAACGTGATGACAGGTAGCGGAGCCGAGCGCGCGCACCGCTCAGTCCCATTTTAATCCGTTAAAGACGCGCACAGGTGTTTGATTCACTGCTGCGGGTTTGATCCGGATTTTAAAAGGCTCACAAACAGAATGAGTCGGTTTGGTTTCCTACCTTTTTATCACAGAGGCTCCGTCTGGAAAAACAAACACGCGCTGCTTCTCTCCAAATTAACGGTTAGTCCCCTCTCCGGGGGTCTCGCGCGCCTCACGTGCGGCGGTCTCTCACTCTCTGATCTCTCTCTCTCTCTCTCTCTCCAAGCTCTGCGCGTATCTGTCTCTCTACTTTTCTCGCGGGATTTCCTCCTCCGCCTCCCTCCCGTCTTCTCCTTCTCCTTCTTCTTCTTCTCCTCCTCCTCCTCCTCCTCCCACCTCCTCGTGCTCCGCAGGATCAGATCGTCCTCCTCGCGCCACCTGGACGGAGACGGATCAGCTCGCGACGCTTCTGCTTATGGTGCTGATGCTGCTCCTCCACGAGGCGCATCCTGATGTGAGACTTCTGGGAGGAGGAGGAGGAGGAGGAGGAGGAGGTGGAGAGGAGATCTCTCTCCGTGTCGGTATCGATCCCGGAGCTACAGGTGGTGAGAGATGTTGTTAATCCGAACAGACCGCAGGTTCCTGGAGACGCATCAGTGACAGAAGCGTCAGAGACGCGTCTTCTCTCTCCATCAGCGCCGTTTAATGACTGACCTGCAGGTCTGAGAGCTTCAGGCGCCTCCAGACACTAGAGAAGAGTTTTATGTTGAAATCTGCAGCACAACCTCGACTTCCTGTCAGATGAGGACGAATTGTTTTGTTGCTTAATGGTTTCACCAAAGTCTAATTTTGACAGAAACAGGGGAATATTTGAATAAAATAGTAGATAAATGTATGATAAATGTCTAAAATGACATTTTATAATGTTTTTTTTGTTAAAGTGATGTCTTTCACTCTTTTTTAAAGATAAAACTGGACTGAATAACGACTTTATGGTGTGTTTAGAAATAAAAAATACAAATGTTGGTTTGACATACTTGGGAAAACTGACCTGATTGATCTCTAGTTTACACTGAAATACATTTATTTTACTTGAGGTGGACATAAATCTTTATTATTTTGCACTTTTCACAGGAAACTCTGGTGTGTTTTTCTTTTTTTCTTTCTCATTCACACATACAGTCAGACATCTTTATGTTTTCTGCACCAACAGAACTCGACTGTCCTGATAATGGAGGTAAAGACTGTCAACAACTGGGCCTCTAATGTCAAGACGTTACACTAATACTGTTCAGAATGTGTGTGTGTGTGTGTGTGTGTGTGTGTGTGTGTGTGTGTGTGTGTGTGTGTGTGTGTGTGTGTGTGTGTGTGCCTCTGCCTTTACCCCTGCTGGGGTTCTGGACAGTGTGTGTGTTTGTTCTGCCCCAGTGTGTGGGAGCCGGTATCCATGGGACGCCTGATTCAATTATGGGGTCATCATGGAGAGATGAATGGAGAGGCAGAGAGGGGAGGAAAGGGTGAGAGGGCTGACGATGGAGGGGAGGGAGTCGGGAATCACAGGGGAAAAGTGAGGCAAAAAGAACGGAGTAGAGAGATGAGGAAGAGGGTCAGAAACGGATGGATGGACGAGGGGGAGGAGGAGGAGGAGGAGTCAGTGTTTTTATAATACCCGTCATGTTCGGTTATGTTTTATAAGACTAGAGGATCATTTTTCCAGCTGTGCTTGGAAACGAACCGAAGACGTCGGGACAGTTTCCATCCATGAGATGATCACCAAACCAGGGACCAAAATGAACCCAAACCACCAGATTTAACCAGATCTTAAAAGGACACCATCAAAAAACAAAAGATTCATTCATCGTTTACTCACCTACATGCAGATGAGACGTCAGGCGACGTTTGTAGGTCCACCAAACATAAACCAGCGTCCTCCTGAACAAGTGATATAAAAAAGGGTGATCATAAAATAACACCAACCAACTGTTTTTTAAGTGTAATATCAGTAATAACAAATAACGTTTTCTTTTGTTTTATTTCATACAAAACTGGGTAAAATTACGTTTTATGTTTTTTTTAAGTGTAATGCCAATAATGACAAATTACTTTTTTTCTTTTTACAGAAAAATTACTTAATTAATTATAGAGTATTTTTCTACTTTCTTAAATCACGTACAAATATATTTAAGATTACATGAATTAACTGTCATTAAATACTTATTTAATTTTTATGTGATATGATTTATGTCCACATTCAAAATTAAACATTTTCTTTGTCATTTGAAGGTAAATCTTTTACATTCATAGCAACGTTTCATCACAAAGACAAGATCATGGGTTCAAATCCGACATCAGACATACGACGTCCATACAGGATGATCTCCCCCTGCTGGGTTAGTTGTGTATTACATCACAAGTGTGTGTGTGTGTGTGTGTGTGTGTGTGTGTGTGTGTGTGTGTGTGTGTGTGTGTGTGTGTGTGTGTGTGTGTGTGTGTGTGTGTGTGTGTGTGTGATGTTAATATACACATTAATACAGACGGCCTCATTACCTGAGAGACACGAGCAGCTCAACATCAGCATTCAAGCAAATCTAATGTTAAACATTCTCTCCGGGCGTCTCCCCCTCCCTCCCTCTCTCTCTCTTCCTCTCCTTCACACACTCTTCTCCTCATCATCCTCTTTTTTTTGTCTTTTTCTGCCCGCCATCTTTTAAAAAAAATGTTTCTGTTTATAACCTGTTATCAGCCCAAAGCAGGAACATTTAAACTGATTTTTGTTTTTTCGCTACATAATCTGTTGTCCCTTTATTCTACTTCCTCTATCGCAGATTAATCCAACACACACACACACACACACACACACACACACACACACACACACACACACACACACACACACACACACACACACACACACACACACACACACACACACACACACACACACACACACACACACACACACCTCATCTCACCCATTAGCAGTGGTGTTGAGATCAATTATCCGGTACATTAGGACATGTGACCACATTCAGAGACATCTTCTCCTCAGTGGTCTGAACTGAACCAATCAGGTTCCAGTACCAGAAATCAGCAGCTCCATGACTAGTGTGTTTGATATATATAATATTTACATTCATATGCATTATTTTATATCATTAAATACAACAGATACAACAGTATATTTACAGGACGACTAAACAGTGAAATCATTTCTGCTCTGCTGCTCTGAGCCTCAGCTAAACGTTAGCTCTGTGTGTTTAAAGAGGCATCACAGATGTTCACCTTTTATTGACCTGATTATTACAAATGTTAATGAAGTTTCATTTCATTTCCTCTAGTTAGTCAGTCAGAGTTGATCTGTGAGATTCGACTCGGGAACAATTTCGCTTTGGTTCACCAAGCTGTATATGACATATATATATATATATATATATATATATATATATATATATATATATATATATATATATATATATATATATATATATATATATATATATATAGCTGTATATGACATATATATATATATATAGCTGTATATGACATATATATATATATAGCTGTATATGACATATATATATATAGCTGTATATGACATATATATATATATATATATAGCTGTATATGACATATATATATATAGCTGTATATGACATATATATATATATATAGCTGTATATGACATATATATATATAGCTGTATATGACATATATATATATAGCTGTATATGACATATATATATATATATAGCTGTATATGACATATATATATATATATATAGCTGTATATGACATATATATATATATAGCTGTATATGACATATATATATATATAGCTGTATATGACATATATATATATATAGCTGTATATGACATATATATATATATATAGCTGTATATGACATATATATATATATAGCTGTATATGACATATATATATATATATAGCTGTATATGACATATATATATATAGCTGTATATGACATATATATATATAGCTGTATATGACATATATATATATATATATAGCTGTATATGACATATATATATATATATAGCTGTATATGACATATATATATATATAGCTGTATATGACATATATATATATAAATAGCTGTATATGACATATATATATATAGCTGTATATGACATATATATATATAGCTGTATATGACATATATATATATATATATATATATATATAGCTGTATATGACATATATATATATATAGCTGTATATGACATATATATATATATATATAGCTGTATATGACATATATATATATATATAGCTGTATATGACATATATATATATATAGCTGTATATGACATATATATATATATAGCTGTATATGACATATATATATATATAGCTGTATATGACATATATATATATATATATAGCTGTTAATTAATATATATTCATCTTGTACAAATGTCACTGAGTCGCTGATCCACATTTTTGACTGGCTCTCGTTGCCCGACAGAAAATTGAACAGCCTTTCAGCTCATTGTTTTGGTCATTAACGTTGTTGATGTCATAAAAAAAATGACATGTCCTCCTTTGTTCTTGCCACAAAAAAAAAGAAACACATTTTGTAAGAATCGGGAGGAAGCACAGATGATGTCACTTCCTGTTCCCAAAAAATAAAGTCATTGCTTGATGAAATAAAAGAACACAGCAGTTGAGAAACGCTTCACTCAGATGTAAAAACACATCATCTGTGCACGTGTGTGTGATGTGCATGAGGAAGATGAGGAAGATGAGGTCTGTTAAGTGAGGAGCTCTTGGTCGACTCCTGTTCAGAGTCGGGTAACTGAAGAATTGATTTTTAGAAGGGAACAGAGTTAAAAAGATGGAGGGAGACAAAGAACATCCTGTGTTCTCCTCTGTCCTCCTTTCAGTTGAGCCGCTAAACAGATTAACATCCTGTCCTCAAAACGCTGCGGCACCGATCCCATCAGCCCAACTTCATGCCCCCGTTTCCTGGTTCATCCTGTCTGTGTCCCGACTCACACCATTTAATTACAACAGGAAAAAAAAGAAGAGGAAGAGGAGAAGGGGAGCGTTTTCATCAGATGAACACTGTGTGTGTCTGTGTGTGTGTGTGTGTGTGTGTGTGTGTGTGTGTGTGTGTGTGTGTGTGTGTGTGTCTGTGTGTGTGTGTGTGTGTGTGTGTGTGTGTGTGTGTGTGTGTGTGTGTGTGTGTGTGTGTGTGTGTGAAGGAGGTAAAGGAAGAGACAAAGGTCAGCGAAAATGTCCAGGAGGAAGAAATCATCCTATTGGTTGAGTTACTGAAGTCGGCAGCTCTAGTGAATTATGTCGCACTTACATCATTATGACATCATCATCATTCATCAGTGTCATAATGAGGAACAAATCATCCTCACCTTCATGTCAGTAAGGTGGGGAACAGACGTCACATCTGTCCTCACACCTTGAGCAGGTTTATGTGATCATTTCGTCAACCAGGGATCATCATCTGGAGAGCATGAGAGTGAATGAATTATGAATTCATAACAGGTTTATAAATGTGTGCATCATCATCATACATGCTAGTTAGAAACAGATAAATCAACACTGAATTTAATGCAATGGTCTCCATATTTCTTTAAGGATGTTGTGAAAAGGGAGGTGCAGAGCTGTAATATGGACACCAGATGGTGACAAAACATGACAGAAATCAACCAGGAATAAAGTAAAGAAGCTGCTGTAATCTTGATTATATGTTGTTGTTGTTTCTTTGGTATTTGATGATATGAACTAAAAAAGAAAAGCAGACTGACTGCAAATCAGCTTTTAATGGCAGAGAAACAAAAAGTTATACAATATTTACAACAATTCTAACAAACCATTTATCATCAGCCTGACAGGATTCAAATGAGCTGTGACTAAAACTGATGCTCATTCAAACGAGCTGCTGTCAAACGAGCTGCTGTCAAACACCTGCTGGTTAAAGTCAGGGTGAGTAGTGAAGGTGTACATGGGATGACCGGTGATCAGGTCAAGGACAGCTGTGGCGTTTTCCTGGTCTGCTTAAGACGAATAAGTTTATTTATTTATTCTTTATTATTCTTTATTTATATTGGAAGCGACAGCAGCTCTACGTTTATGTGACATACATCCAGGTTGGGAGGGTTACTTTAAAAAAAGTATCCAGATACAATTACAGATTACCTCTTAAAAAGAGGTCAGTAACCTAATCCAGTTACCACAATATTAAAGTGATGTGATTCCCTATTTTTCCTACTTTTCCTAAAACCTTCTTTTAGTTAAGCAAATTCAGACAGTAGGTTAAATAGAGCACAACACAACCACATAGTACAGTTTACTAGGCAAATGATAAAAGCTGCTACTTTACATGGCTAACAGAAAACACTCTGTTTTAGTGTAATAAATAGATTAAGAGCTCCCGCTCTATTTTAACATTTCTGGAACAAACAACTGAAAGATAATGAAAACTACAAAACTAACTCAGGCTGCTGGTTTATAGAGTTTAGTATCTCTACAGATATTCAATTAAAATTTTTAAAAAAAAATCACATTTATCATGTCCTGTTCTGTAGTGAGTCTACACTATAAACTGATGGTCTGTATGTCAAAATGTTTTACATAATTTTGGTACTCAGATGTTTGATTTTTCATTTTCATAAAAAATATTTAATGGGATAAAAGTCATGTCACTAACTAGTAAATGATTAAAGGTATTATTGTGTTAAATTAAACGTAGTTAACAGGAAACGAACACAACAGGAGGGTTAAATATTTTTCTGGTGGCTTATTTACATTTCATTCTGCTCTCAGTTTCTCTCTGTATCTGTCATTAAGACGACATATTTATCTCTGCCATTAAAACCTCTTCCAGTCCAAAAAAACAATGACAGACCCAGATTAAAAAAGCCTCTGAGCTGCTCTGACTGTTAGCATGAATGAGAAAGAAAGTCTGCCAGAAAGAAAAGATAACGTTTCTGGTGTCAAAAACACTCGAGGTGAAACAGAAAGAATTTGAAGTCAGTAAAAACAGAAGATTTTTGTCTGCCTGAAAGAAAAGAACACAAACAAAATATGACAAAATTATAGAAACACAACGGATGACTGAATTGATTTCAGATGAAAGGCTCTTGCAGCTGCGCTCACAGCCCCTCCCAGCAGCCTCAGACAGTGGGCTGACATGACACTGTATGTTTTATGCAAATCAAACATATTTGAATATATTGTGGAATCTGAGTGGAAATTCAATATACAGCCAATACAGTAGAGCAGATACTCAGAGACAGGAGTTAGGGGAGCGACGAGGAGGACGAGCAAACACTGATAAGGTTGGTCTTCTTCTCTTTCATCATCTTAAATCTACGACAGCGAGGACGGAATTACAAATGTATATTTTTAACTTCATCGTTTTGCCACAGAGACTTTTGAGAAGACAATTTTCACTGTAAAGTAAATGGACTCTTAAAGTAGGGGGCTTTAAACAGATATTTAACAAACTGACACCTTTCAGTTGCATTGTGGGAGATGTAGCAGTTGCATTGTGGGAGATGTAGGACTAAAATTCAGGATATCTCGATATCTGGTGAACAAATTTTCACTGTTCTTTTTTAAATCTATCCATTTCAACTCTTTGGTAAATCAAATCCCCAGAGCATCGGTAGTCATGTGTATCGAACCTATGAAAAAAAAGTTTAATGACATAAAGCCAACAGGAAGTTAACCAGTTTGAATTTAGGCCCATTTCAGAGCCACGTAGTCAGTATTCATTTATCTTTCAGCTCGGCCAACCAACCAATTAACCAACCAACCAACCAATTAACCAACCAAACAACCAACCAACCAATTAACCAACCAAACAACCAACCAATTAACCAACCAAACAACCAATTAACCAACCAAACAACCAACCAACCAATTAACCAACCAAACAACCAACCAATTAACCAACCAACCAACAAACATACGCAAGTGAAAAGAAAACTACCTTTGTTGGTAGGACGAGGAGCAGAGAACAGACCAAACCTTTAGGATAATTGTAATTTAATCAGTTTTCTTTCCTTCTCTTGTCCAGATATGTCAGTAAACACTTCATGCAATGACTACCTCCCTTTTGGCATGCATTGCATCATCAGTGGAAGAAACACCTTGATCTACATCACATTCTTCATCACAAACATCCTCCTCCTGCTCCCATCATGTATCCTCGTCCTCTACCTCGGTCTCCAGCGAAGGTGGCAGCGACACACCACCTCTACAGCAGCATCGGCGAGTCACACAGACATCCTGACCTACCACATGGTCGCCATGGAGCTGTTAGGTGTCTCGGGGTGCATCCTCTTGTGCTGTAGTATCTATACACTTAATTTACTTACGTTATCTGTGGGGTTCAGCCTTTGGTGGTTCACCTGGTACGGCGAGACTTTCTTTCACGTCCTGACGTGTTTTGAGCGCTACATGGCCGTCGTCCATCCCGTCACGTATCTGAGCCTGAGAGGAGAGAGAGGCATCAGAGTCAGAAACATCAGCATCGGGTTTGCTTGGCTGCTCACTGTGGGCGGAGTAGGTCTGCTGGGTTCAGAGACCCTGTTCATAACAGTTGGTTTCTCTCTCTTGGTTTTATCCTTGTTGATCATTTCCTTCTCTAGCCTCTCTGTTCTCTGCATCCTGAACCGTCCAGGGCCAGGGGAACAAGGCAGGGACAGGGAGAGAGTCCACCAATCAAAGCACAGGGCTTTCTACACCATCATGACCATACTGGGAATTCTGTTATTGAGATGTTTTTGTAATCTGGTTTGGATATTCGCTAATGTGACAAAAAAAGATTTGTGCATGGCAATTGTTTCTGGAGTCTGGTTTAATGTGCCCTGCAGTATGGTGATACCGCTGCTGTTTCTACACAGAGCAGGAATATTAGCACGTTGTAACAACAACAAATAAGGAAAAAGATTGGATTTAACCCTCCTGTCGTGTTCGTTTCCTGTTCCCCTACTTTGGTGTTCCCCATCAAAAATGGCCGCTCCATTCTAGCTGATTATAAATCCATATTAATACATAAATTATCATCTAATGTTGATTTTCATCTTTCTATCAACTCAAGTTCATGTGAACATTGCATGTTTTGAACTTCAATTTACTGTTTATGTCCTGTAGGCCTCGTTGACCTGAGCTCTTTTTGACCTAGCCGTTTTAATTTGGGCACCAAAATAGGGGTGGAGAGGAAAAGAAATCAGAAACCAAACCAGTCTAATGTTTGTTCATCTCCCAGCTACGCTCTAATATCTGTGTACAAACTGATTTATTACTCGTAGCGTTTTAAATTTGTTTTTTAATGTAGTTTTATAATTGTGGATAAACAATGATGTCCCAAGGTCAAACTAAATCAGATTCCACTAGTCTATTTTTAGTTTTTGTGTGTCATACGTGTGCATGTTATTTTCTCTTGTATTGATTCATGTTACTGCTTATCTTTGGCATCATTATGTTACTTTTGTTTACTGAATATTTCTGATTAAACAACTACAAAATGTGATTTGAATGGTTTCATTTAAATAAATTCAATTGAAATATCTTTCTGCAAATCTCTATATAAACCATATAATTGGTATTACAGTCATTGCACAGGAATTATTTGATATCTATCAGCATGATGCTTCCTGTTATTTAAACAAACATTGATTGGTCTACATTGTTTTCTGGGTTCTTTTAGTCTCAGTAGGAAATACAGTAGTAGGGCTGCTCCTCACATTATGCACAGCTGGAAAATGACATCATGCAGAGACTCTATTTTAAGTCTTTTCAGGTATTTATAAATCATGTCTGTTCGCTGCCGTCTTCAATATGTTGGCAGTCATCTCCTGTCTGTCTGACTGCAGACTCACAGTAGCTACAAGACACGTCTGAACATGATCCTTGTTCATGGATGGAATGCTGAGGAACCAGTAGTCCTTATTAGTCCTTATTGTGTTTTTAGATTTCATTTTAATAAATAAAAGGAAAAGTTAAAAAAATATACAGTATGTTCTGAATCAATATATTGATACATTTTGAACTGACTAGCTTTACCTTTGTTTGGAGAATATCGCTGGACACAAATTAAACTCTAGCAAAGGTTCAGGAGGAACATTTAGGCTACAGTTTATTTCTCATTCACTCCTCTCCACCTTCTCCAAAACTTCACAGATTCAGCAACTTTATAATTTCACCAGTCTCAGCAGCATCATCAGCCACCACCACATCCACCACCTGGTCTGGACTCTAAGGGGGATATATATCTTGCTGCTGCTCATGACAGATGTTCTTCTATCATAATCTCCCAGAAGAGTCTAAGCTCCAAAGCCTTTCTGATGGTCTAATAATCACATATCCTATCAGCAATTATATTTACTTCATTCACTTGTTTCTCCTGATTGAAATGGTACATCTATGAATTGTGTCAATAAGAAAACAAACTTCTTAAATATCAAAGTAAATTATTAATTTGAGAAATAATAAAACTCACAGGAGCAAAAATAAACTCAAAACTAAAGCTGTTGGTCTTTTTTGATTATATACAATCACTTTTTCTCCTGTCAGCTTGGCGATGAGCTGCCAGATCTCCATTTGTCAGTTTTTCACTGCCACTTTGTTATTTTATTCAAATGAAACATTTAAATCTGAATTTAAATTAGACAGCATGTGTGAGAGAAGAGTGAGGGGGGGAGTACATCCACCATATTCATTCACTACAGTAGAACTCTGGAGCAGATACTCAGACACAGGAATCCATAGAGGGGAAATAAAGAGGAAGATCACAAACAAATATTGATAAGGTTTGTTGCTCTTTTTACTTTTAATATCATCATCTCTCAAATCCGCCTTATTTTTAACAACTTAAACGGTTAGAAATCCGACATTTTCTCACTATTTTAGACACTCAATGGTTTTAAAAAGAAACTTTAGATGTACACTGAAGGTCAGTTTAGTCCTTTTAGTTGGTATCAATTGATTTATACAGAGAGAAAAAACATATATATTGAAGCCAGATTTTACTATATTTAGCACTCAAAAAGACTGAAAACACTTCAAATGCAATGTGTTCGCATATTTTAATGAACCAAGTAAATTTTTATTCATACAACATCAAATCATGACAATTATTTATTATTCCAAATAGAGCAGATACTCTTGAATCTTTTTTTGATTTTGATTTTTTGATTTTGATTAATTTGATCCCACAGGGTTCTTGGACTTTGGCAGCAGAACAGACCAGTCTTTTTAAACAGAGTATTGAATGATGGGTTGATGGGTTGAAGCTCTGGTTGTGTCCATTTTTCCTGTGAGTGATTTGTGAAAACACGTCTTGGCCTTAATCTCCAGTAGGCTGGACCAGGAACAAGCTTGGACCAGGAACCAGCTACGGACTGGCCCGGTATAGGAGCCTGCCTTGAGGACACGAGTCTGATCTGCTCTGCGATTCCAAAGACTCCAGAGCTTCTGGAGATGTGAGGCTGAACTAATCTTGGACCCCAGAGCTTGACTCAAGACACGACTTGTAAACGGTTCAAATGAAGACCGATTGAAATGCTGTTGAAATGGAGATTTGGTGACAGGAAACCAGTTAAAATCGGCACATAGAGGCAAAGTGAAAGATTTGGTGAAGAGCGGAGTGTAGAGCTGTTTATGGAGGATCAGGTTTCAGGTGTGTCGTGGATTTACAGCAAGAGGGAGCAGAGAGCCATGTTCACACAGAGAGAGAGTGAACCAACAAGAAACTAAAGGGGGTGAACAGGTAGACCATTACAGGTGGACCATTACAGGTAGACCAGTACAGGTGGACCATTACAGGTAGACCATTACAGGTAGACCAGTACAGGTAGACCATTACAGGTAGACCAGTACAGGTGGACCATTACAGGTGGACCAGTACAGGTGGACCATTACAGGTGGACCATTACAGTTAGACCATTACAGGTGGACCATTACAGGTGGACCATTACAGGTAGACCATTACAGGTAGACCATTACAGGTAGACCATTACAGGTAGATCATTACAGGTGGACCATTACAGGTAGACCATTACAAGAACTGGTTAAGACCCAAGAAATATCCACTATCTCTAGACCCTCAAATTCAGATAAAGCACCAGGGCTCCCCCTTCTGGTTTGACCTGTAACTTATCCATTTTCTCCATCGTCATTTCTTTTCTCTTCCAGATATGTCACTAAATGTTTCCTCCTCCTCCTCCTCCTCCAATGATTCCCATCTTCATCCTAACCGTTCCTCCGTCATTATGGATTGCTTCATCACCAGACCAATCTCCTTAATCTATTTGGCCTTCAACCTCACCAGCATCCTCCTCCTGCTCCCCCTCTGTATCCTCGTCCTCTACCTGGGTCTCCGACGACGCTGCTCCACCTCTGCGGCAGCAATGAGTCATTCAGATGTCTTCACCTACCACATGGTCACCATGGAGCTGTCCAATGTCTCAGGGTGCATCGTCAGCTGCTATGGTATATATGAGGAAGATCTCGTCGTCGTATTACTGGGACAAGGTTTCATTTCCTTCTCCTGGTACGGCGAGATGTTGTTCCACCTCCTGACCTGTGTGGAGCGCTACCTGGCCGTCGTCCATCCTGTCACCTATCTGAGCCTGAGAGGAGAGCGAGGCATCAGAATCAGGAATATCAGCATTGGGTGTGTTTGGCTGATTTGCTGTGTAGCAACAAACGTGATGAGATTTGACTACTTGGTCTCAGATGTGTTGTTCTTGATTTTCAGCTTGATCGTCATATCCTTCTGTAGCCTTTCCGTTATCTGTGTCCTGATTCGTTCAGGGCCAGGGGAACCGGGAGGGGACAGGGAGAGGGTTAACCAATCAAAGAAGAGGGCCTCTTACACCATTGCGGCCATACTTGGAGTGCTGTTGTTGAGGTGTGTTACCAGTATAGTTTGGTGTGTTCAGTATATGATATCAAATCATGTCGAATGTACGTTGGGGTTTGTTGGAGTCTGGCTTAATATTCCCAGCATTCTGGTTTTACCTCTGCTGTTTTTACACAGAGCAGGAATATTAGCATGTTGTAAGAACACATGAGACAAATCAGATTTTCATTAATGAAGTCAATCCAATCCGGGTCTTGGTGGCAGGAGGCTAAGCCAGGTATTCCAGATGCTTGTCTCCCCAGAAACATATTCCAGGTCTTCCTGACCATCCTAACCAGATGTTGAACCACCTCAGCTGGCCACATTCAATGCGAAGGAGCAAGGGTTCCACTCCGAACTCCCTCTGAATGTCGAGCTCCTCACCCTCTCTCTAAGGCTGAGCCGAGCCGCCCTCCAGAGGAAGCTCTTTTCAGACCCTTCCATCTACTTTGCCCAATCCCAGCTGACTTTGGGCGGGAGGCGGGGTTCAGTCGTAACAACCAATCACACTCACATTCACATCTAGGATCAATTTAGAGTCACTAATTCACCTCTACTGCATGTTTTTGGAGGAAGCCGGAGAACCTGGAGGGAACCCACACTGACATGGGGGAGAACATGGAGACTCCAAGATAAGTCCCAGGTCCGCATTTGGATTTGAACCCAGGATCTTCTTACTGTGAGGCAACAGTGCTACTCACTACACCACCATGTAGTGAACTCATTAAAGCTAAAACAGGCAGACAATTCTCTATTTAAACATCTTCTAGCTAGTCGCTAACTTTAAATGTTGAGTTATTAACCAGAGCTTGTTTGATGAAAACATCCGTCTGCAAATCCAGATTAGAGCAGAACTGATCATCGTTTCTTGCGACACAGAGTCAACTTTATCACTGTTAAACTTGTTTTAGCTCATTGGTATTAAGTAAATATTGATTATAAAATGCATTGGCTGTAAACTGGTTGGTTGGTAGAAAGTTGGATACGAAGCCTCAAGGCTAAATGAAAGCTAACTGGATCATGAGTCAGCGTTTGAAAGTCATTTTTGATGGTTGTACCTCATACTATTTATGGATATAGAAAGTGTGTAGTGTAGTGTAGTGGAAATAACTTGTGATAAATGGGTGACGTCATTATAGATGACATGACATCATATTATATCTACATGTGATCATTTTGCCTCATTTGAGTTAATGTTAATGTTAATGCTGTTAGCATTAAGCTATAGTTTAAATCAAAGCGTGTGAGTTAAATATAGCAAACACACACTCAGAGGCTAGTTTCTGTTACCTTGGATGTTTTGCAGATTTAAAATAGTTTTCTTCCTTCAGACTTACCGTAGTTTTTGCTCTTTTATTCAGACCCAACATGCAGGACTTGTTTGGGAGGAAACGCCCAGCATTTCCTGGTTTTCATGGTGTTGGTGATGTCACAGCTGATGCCACTGGGCCAAACCAAGTGAAGGGTGTTTCTTTTTAGTCTGTGTGTGTTGTTTTGTTGATGTAAAATTAATTCGTTTAGATTAACTTTCTTTTAGGAGACATTTATTGCTGTAATTGATTTATATATTTATTTTATATTTCCTGCTAATGAGGTCATTGTTTATAAGTTCTATCTACAGTACAGGTGTGAATATAACATTATATCAGCAGTGAGGTGCAGCTGTAGGAGATGTAGGACACAGTGATATTAATATTGTTCTATATTCATATTATATGAGTTTATGTAAATGTATATACATGTATTTGTCTGTATATTATATTGTTAAATTTGTCCCATTTGATCCGATGTGATTGTTTATCAGTCAAATAGATTTTTTAATGTTATTATTCCAATAAAGCATATTTGGATGTAACTCTAGAGAGGTGGAGTTATGTTATACAGTCAGTGCTGATAGGACAGCTGAAATGCATTTAAACAAACTTTATTGTTCTCTTCACTGACACAGTTGACACACTATTTTATAAAGCCTGTGGTTTTCCCCCGACACTCTATAGAAAAAACAAAATAATGGCAAATATCCATATCTGATGTGTGGTTAAGTGTCATTTGTAGGAAAAATAGCACATGAATGAAGTTAAACAGAAAAGGTTTACATGCAAAGAAGGTCTTAATCATTAGATGTATTTAGCAAAACATTCTGATTATTTTTACAGGGATAGTTTTCCTTTATTGGACAGCTGACAAAAACAAGAACCAAACCAATAACCAAACTGATCACATAACCTCCTGAGGGAGGAAAGACATGAGAAAGGAGGGAAGTCAGCCTGCATATTTATTTAGCCTGATTTGCAAATATAAAATGATTCATTGCTAATGTATGACCCTCATCCTGATTCTGACTTGAATTAGCATTTAGCATATGGACAATAGTTCTTATTTTTGTCATAAAAACACAAGCATTCTGGCATGTAAAGGGTTAAACCTCAGAAAATAAATGAATATTTGATAGTCATAATCAGACCTGATGTTGGTTAAAGAAATTAACTCATTTAAAGTGGGAAAAAAAATCTTAATATATGACATTTTATGGCAGTTTTAGGAGGTAACGTGGAAGAAGACGCGTTAGCCTTTATGAAGTGAGACACAAGCAGTAAAACAGGTGAATTTTTCTGCTCTGTGTAGGAACAGCAGTGGCAGAACGTAGCTGCTGGGCAGACAGAACCAGATCCCTGACAACCGAACCACGCAGCCCACACTGTGGCTGAAAACAGCCGAAGAAGCCAAAGCCATGCAAACCAGATTCCCCCCAAACCTCAGCAGCAGTACCGCCATGATAGCCGTGATGGTGACAAATGCCCTGTGCTTCAGTTTGTCAACCTTCCTCCTGTTCCCGCCCTCTTCGCCTGGCGGCAGGACAATCAGGACGCGAAGAACCGAGAGGCTGCAGAACGAGGTGACGATCAGCGACAGAACCAAATTACAGAAAAACAGGATCATGGTGAAATTTTGTCCTGTTAGAATTCTTAAAGCGACCAGTCCCAGGCACAAAAACCAAACACACCCGATGCTGACATTTCTGATCGTGACCCCGCCCGTCTTGCTCAGGTGCAGGTAGGTGATGGGGTGAACCACAGCCACGTAGCGCTCCACACAGGTGAGGATGTGAAAGCTCATTTTCATACACGAGACGATGGCGAACATGTTGCACCCCACCCGAATCATCTGTGGGTGATCGACGAAGGCGCCGCCGCAGCAAACGACGGACCCACAGATGCCAATCATTTCCATGGCGATCATGTGGTACGTGAAGACGTCGGCAGGATTCATCGCTTCGCCGCCGCACTTCTTCTTCCTCCAGCGCAGGAAACCGAAGGAGAGGATGAAGATGGAGAGAGGGAGGAGGAGGAGGATGTTGGTGATGGTGAAGGCGGTGAAGATGGAGGAGCCAGGTGTGGAGTTGAAGCAGCTGTTGAGAAAGGAATTGTGGGAGGAGTTGGGGGGAGGGTGGGAGACATTTGTGGAGGAAGAGGTGTTGACGCACATTTCTCCAGGCCTGAAGGGAGGTGGGACACAAAGGATGAGAAGTGGAGGGAGGGAACGAGGGGGTGATGACTCCATCATGAAAACAGGATATACTATGAATTTCAAAATAAAAGCTGGTATTTGAATGATGTTTGATTCTAATTAAAACAAATAAAATCCAGTTAAAAGAACATGGAGTTTCCTACTACAACAGCCCACATGGTAAATGTACTATGATGTTTATTTCCAATATTTAAGTCCATCAGGAGAGAGAGAGGCTCCTCCTCCTCTGCTCCACAGCTGCTAGACGATTGGCTCACCTCAGACTTTAACATCTCTGTGTCACATTTATATTGAAAACTGTCCTGCAGGGCTCAGTTTATTCATTCCAATCATTCTTTTAAACAAAATATGAAATCAATAAATCTTATCACGAAACAAATTGGAAGTTGGATAGCATAAGAGCATCCTTCAGAGACTAAATAATCTGTAAAGATGGTAATCTGAAAGTTGGCTCTCCATTGTTTTTTTTTTGTTCGTTGCCTACATGGATAAAGACTCCAATATTTATTATTTCAGTTTTCTTTATTTTTTTGGGTTTGTGGTCTTATAACTATTTATAGTATCATGTCTAATTAGAGCATCATACATTTTAAAATAACCCAGGTTGTGCTGAATCTATGCAGAGATTTGAGAAACCAGTGAACTAAAAAGGTGGTCGAGACCCCGGGGGGTTCATTCATCCCAATATTTTCTCCTTTGCAGCAGGATAAGATGTTGACAACAAAACATCCTGGTGCGATGTCACATTAAAACCCTACCTATGAGGGGAATGCTGAAAGATTACTCTACTTATGGAATGATGGTGTTATGGAAATGAACGCCCTGAATATGGAGGCTGTTTGGAGTTTGCATGAACTGAGAACAGTTAGAAATAAAGCGATAGTTTCCTCCACCAATAAAGGCCCCAGCCACTATTTGAGACTTTATAATAAGTACGCTTTCAATGCCTTATAATACGGTGAATTCTTGGAACAATAGGTGTTATAGAATTAGCAAATACTAGGGTTGATAATTTTTTTTTTTTAACTTTGGACTGGAGGAACTTAAATAGAGTATTTTTTAACAATAAAATCAACTTTACTGTCTGTAATTTAAAATGTATTATTTCTATTGGCTATATTACATGTTTGAAAACTAAATCTACCCTTCATTAAACAAATTACACAATATTTAAATTTTTAAAAAAGTTACCAGTTTAACCACAGCTGAGATATAAAACAGTAACAGAATAAATATTATGATATTAAAGGATGCTGACCTTGTGAGCAGCGCTCGTCTCTCGCCTCCAGAATCTCTGACGACTGATCAGAGGTCGCGTCCTTTTATTACGATGTGTGTGCGATCATTATGTGATGTTTGTGTATTAGTCCGCTCGGAGCAGGACGTTGAGCTTTTTGCATGTTGACAAATGAATGCGATGTTTAATCTGTTTGCATTTCGAAGGCAAATGTTGTGAGAGTTCAGGGACAGTTGGAGATGTGAAACACTAACAGCGATGCTGTGTCTCAGCCGAGGACATCCCAGCAGGGAGAGGCACATTTATTTGTTTAAATTTGTAAATCCGTGTTTAACCTCGCCAAAATCAAATTCAGCAGTTAAACCAATAAAATCAAGAGCAATGGACGTTATAATTAGAATAAAGGCTTTTTGGATATTTAAAAAAGTATGAACCTGAAATGACCTTATAATATAATCATAAAGCAGCTTTAATTTAATATTTATATCAGTCACAGGGTACTTTTAATACTTTAAGTACATTTTACTGATCATTTTAATGACTTACTGCATGCAGCATATTTATGTTCATTGTTAATGTTCTATTGCAAACAAACAAACAACTGCATAAAATACAGAATAAGAAACTTCCCATCATTATTTCCTCTGCAGCAGATATGAAATCTGAATGTGAAAAGTCAACATTCTTGAGAGACTCCATCTGTTCTTTACTCCATCCATCCATATTCAAATGAGCTGTAACTTAAAACGGATGCTTATTCAAATCAAACGGAGCCATTAAGACCTGAACACCTGTCTGTCTGTTGTTTTCATACCTGAACAATCTGTAAATCACACATGAGGATCCTTTTATTATAATGTGGGCCAGGATTTGTTTTATTGACAGCAGTTTGTCATATATAATGACTTTTACAAAAACACTTCTCCTCCTATGTTAATAAGGATTTCATCTTAAGTGATATGCTGTTATTTAGGCCATCTATTTGTATACCTTAAACATATAATTATAATACAATATTATTATTCATGCAATTTTAAAACATAGAAATAAAATTCACAGAAAATGCACGATTTATGAGTTTATGGATGTGCAATGTTTCATTTAGTATCCTATTAATATTCTATTTATTATAATGTAATATTATATCATTTATAATATTCTATTTATTAAATAATATTATATCATTTATAATATTCTATTTATTATAATGTAATATTATAGCATTCATAATGTAATATTATATCATATATAATATTATATTATTATAATGTAATACTATATCACTTATAATATTATATTTATTATAATGTAATATTATTTAATTTATAATATTATATTTATTATAATGTAATATTATATCATTTATAATATTATATTTATTATAAAGTAATATTATAACATTTATAATATTATATTTATAGAACAGCAGTAGAAATGTAGACTCTCCTCTTTCACATCCTTACTCTGACCCGATCGTACACGACTTACAGTGACCAATAGGACGCTGAGAAGAGGGCTTGACACACGTGTCATCTGCCTCCTCATGTGTGGATTGGTGCGTTTTTGTTTTTTTGTGGGATTTATATATTTCATATATGTTTGCTTTTATTATGCTCATTTATCATTTGAACTCAGACCGTGAAGCTTTTTTGTAAGTCATTATTCAGTCCAATATTAGTCAAAGTAGAGATGGACAACAGTTGAACTAAAAAGACGATATTTACATACATTTATTTTACATTTATCTACAATTCAATTCAAATATTCTGCTGATTTGAAACCAAAACAATTCAACCATGAGAAACAGTTTGTTTTCACAGGACTGCTGAAATCTTGACTGAGATCTCGAGCCTCTCGGTCGATGATCTCTTCACACATTCCTCCAGTACATCTTGCAGAAAGCTGTGATTGTTACTTCTAATAAAAACATTCGGTATAACAAGATAAATAAACATTGAGAAAATAGCCTGACACTCCAGAGGGTTAAATGATGGCACCTATAAAATATCTATATAATATAATATATAATAATATATGTATATAATCTATTATATGCATTGGCTGAGGTGAACCATATAGCTTTCTAGAATAATGATACTTTTGATTAAACTATCTATAGCAAGCTATTAGCAAGTAGCTTTTTTGGCTATTCCTACTAATCTCCCCAAACACAATCCAAGATGTTTTTTTCCTCATCTTAGATACGATCATCTGACCTCGTCCTATCCCTGTCCTGATTCGGTGTTTTTCTTCCACACCAGTTTCCCAGCCCTCTGCAGAAACAGCAGAGGCAGCACCAGACTGCTGGGCAGAGTGAACCAGACCACAGACAGCCACACAACACACTTCTCAGTTGGCCTCAGATCTGCTGAGAGATACAGAGCAGTGAACAATATATTTCCCCCAAATCTGAATAATAGCGCGCCCAGTATAGCAAGGATGGTGTAGAACGCTCTCAGCTTTAATTGGTCAACCTGCTGCTCGCCCCCGTCTCCCAGCCCTGGATGAATCAGAACAAAGAGAACAGAGAGGCTGCAGAAAGAGATGACAAATAAGACAAAGGCTATGATGAAAAAATAAAAGATAGCGCTGTTTTTCTGTTCTTCCACAAATATGCAATTTGTCCCCGCGAGGCACAGCAGCCAAACACATCCGATGCTCATGTTTCTGATCCGGATCCATTTTGTCTTCTTCAGGCTCCGGTAGGTGATGGGGTGAACAACAGCCAGGTAGCGCTCCACACAGGTCAGGACGTGGAACTGCATCTGTCCAGTTATGTTTATGTATATAAAGACGGTTCCAATCATTATCATCAGTGTGGTTTTAGTGTGGATGGCACAACAGATGAGTGTGAACCCTACGACACTCATCATCTCCATGACGACCATGTGGTAGGTGAAGATGTCGGAGTGGCTCGTTGTCGCGTTGGAGCGCTGCCGCCGCCATCGCTGGAGGCCCAGGTAGAGGACAAGGAGGCACAGAGGTAGGAGAATGAGGACGCTGATAGTATTGAAGGCCGTCATGCTATAGGTGGCAACTGTTGAGTTGTAGCAGTCGTACAGGTGAAAAGTGTTGATGGAGGAAAAGAGGAGGGGATGAGGAAGGGAGGAGATAGAAGAGGAGTTGACTGACATAGCTATGGGTGATGGGCAGAGATAGAGGGAAGAAAGAGAAGATGGAGAGAAAAAGAAAATTACAAGTGGAAAAAGAGAAAAGACAAATTAATCAGCACATCTGTAGCACAGTGAGCTAAATACAGAGGCTAATCCTTAGCCCAGGGAGCTACTGTATGACTGACACTTCTGCTAGCACTGGGTTAAATGTCTGCTGGCACATGACTACATTGTAGTATGAGGCATGACGAGAATGTCATTAGCTGAGAGCTAATGGCTGCAAATATTTCCATTCTGTACTGAGTGAGGTTTGTTTTTGGTGACGTTGGTACGTTTTCTGATAAACCTTCTGTGACATTAACACAGGTTTTAACATCTATATGATGTCAAACAATACACCCTTCCTTTTCTGCGATCACAAACATTACAAAAGTACATCTATCATAAAGACTTCAAATAAAATCACCTTGTCCTTAGCTCCCAGCTTCTGATCGCTGATCCTCTGTCACCTGTGTCTAGACTGGAAACTGATCTGTTGACCATCTACATATTAATCTTTGTTTGTGTGTCAGTTTTATCGCTTGTGGCTTATTTTGCATGTTGTATAACCAGTGAACACGGCTCAATCAATTTGCATTGTGTTTTGATTTATAGCTTTAGTTTGCCGCTTGTCATCTCCCTCCTTCACCGATGCAAACACAGATTAACACAGACTAACACAGACTAACTCCGCCCTTCCTGCGAGATGCAACAGGTAAGCTGACACAATAAGGTATGATGTCATCATCAAAAGACATGAAAAAAAAAAGAATTCCATATAGAAGAGACATGTCCCTGAGCAGCCAATCACAGCCAGTGGTCACTTTTACTTTCCTCAGGTTCAGGTACTTGATGGTGAACGACCAACTCACTATACAAGTACATTGTCAAAGCTCACAATTTATCTGCTCAAACTGTACAAATCGATCATCAAACCAAACTGTAAAATCGACTTCGTAGGTTTGTCTACCAAAGAAGAAGCAGATGTTTGTTAGCTAGCGGACGGTTTACCGGGCGTAAGAAGCTAACAAAGAGGCGTTGCCGTATGTGGACTCACAGGTAGCACAGGAAGACGTGGGCAGTATGGGTCCATGCCTTTATCCAGATCTAATCCAAAATTCATTGGTTCCTTTGGGATAATGGCCACTCCTCCATCCAGTTTCATGGTAATCCATCCAGTAGTTAAAGCATAAGTGACCATTTTTGCACTGTTCAAAGAGTTTGTCTGGATTCACTCCAGGCTTTCATGGGTTCTTCCCTGTCTCAACACAACTAGTTTAATGTCTATCTATTGTTTCTTTGTCATCCTGCAAACAGACAAATGGAACGGCCAAAACTTATTGGCGGAGGAACTCCAAATGTTGGCACAACAGCAGTGGATTGGTGGGTTGTATCGTCTGAAGTGATGACATTCTTGTAGGGCATCTTCTACTGCTGTTATTTACGATGGTCTTCGTCCCGCCCCGGTGTTCTCCTTGCAACATGCTAGCTTCCCTGCTCTGTGCAGAAACAGCAGAGGCAGCGTGACACTGCTGGGCAGACCGAACCAGAAACTGACACCAATCACTACACACCGATCCCTGAAGTTCAGCTGTTCTGACGTAGACATCGCAATGCAAGCCAGATTCCCCCCAAACTTGAAGAACAGTGCTGCCATTATGGCCATGATGGTGTTGAAGGCTCTCTGTTTTGATTGGTCAACCCTTCCCCTGCCCCCTTCCCCTGGCCCTGGACACTTCAAAACTCTGAGTACAGAAAGGCAGCAGAAACAGACGACTGCCAAGGACAAAGCCTGATGCGTAGAAAACACAATGAAAATGACGTCAACTCTGTCAACAATCATAAAACTAGTCTGTGATAAACACTGCAGCCAAATGGACCACATGATGGTGTTCCTGATCAGGACCTTGCTGCCCTTCCTCATCTGCATGTAGGTGATGGGGTGAACAACAGCCAGGTAGCGCTCCACACAGGTGAGGGTGTGAAACGACGTCTGTCCACACAAGGAGACGAAGACAAGATGCGACGACAACATCTCCACCATCAGGAGGTCGGTGTAGACGCCAACGCAGTAGATGATGGACGCCAACATGCTGATCATCTCCATGGCAGTCATGTGGTATACGATGACGTCAGAGTGACGTGTCGAAGCGGAGCGCTGCTGCCGCCATCGCTGGTGGCCCACATGGAGGATGATGATGGAGAAAGGGAGGAGCAGGAGGATGTTGGTGACGGTGAACCCAGTGAAGACGATATTGCTGACGCTGATGTTGAAGCATTTGGAAAAAAGAAAGTAAGGAGGAAAAAGTGGAAAATAGGGGGATGAAGAGGAGTTGACAGACATGATGGAGGCCTGAGGAGGAGAGGGAGAGAATGAGGTGGAGGTGAAGTCAAAGACAAGGAGGAGAAAACCAGATCCATGAAATTCATTGAATGACTCTGAATCTGCAGTATCTCAACTACCTATAGGTGGCAGGGTCATGTCTCTACCCCTCTGTACTGTGACCCAACACATACTGACCCCTCTACATATAGATTTCATCTAGATCTGGATCTGGATCCAGTTATGCATAGTGGTGGACCACCATAAGTTGTCCATGCCTGGATAAGTTTAATTTGACTGCCCTGTTAATATTATTTTTCATGATATTGTCAAAATGTTTTACCCAGCTGTCCAATCACAGCGGAGGAGGGGCGGGACCCACATAGACCTGCAGGTCCGTCCTGTCTCCCTGCTCTACGACCAGAGCAAGTCCTCTACCTTGTGCTGACATTTTTACACTCAGTATTTGTTAATAAAAACAAATTAGGTACAAATTAGGTACTTCCGCAGATATTCTGTATCATAGCAACCAAAGCGCTCCCAGCTGGGCGTTTTCAGGAAAGCACCTGGTATTTTCAGCTGGGAAAAAACACTTTTTGTTAAAGCGATCCAGAATCTGCATCTGAACCCAGATCCACCCCAAAATATTATCAACTCTTCCTGGGCCAGAGATCCACGGCTGCATAAAGTTTCATCAAATCATCTGCGGACAAAGATACAAACAAACATACAGTAACCAACCAATAAAGCCCCATTTCCACTGCGTAGTACCTGAGTGAGTCGAGTCGAGCAGAGCCGGTATTAAATCTTATGGGAGTCATTTCAGCTCAACATATTCTTTAGTTTTTGTTCACTGAAAAGTGATGAAGACCAACATGAGATTATCTAGTCTTTGTCCAACTTTACAGTTTTCATCAAGCCTCATAGAAAAAAGAGAATCTTAGAAAAGTCTGATAATGAAGTTAAATTTATACTCAGAAACATCAACAAGGGTATTTTCACATCATGAACGTTTAGGTGATATAAGAATGGTAATACATGGTTTTAAGAGTGACTAATAGAGTTGAGTAAATCAGTTGATTCATTGATTATTTTGGGTATTGAGCCAGTAGATATTAGGCCAGTGATGTTTTTCAGCTTTTTCTCTTTAAAGACCTTAAACTGAGAAATCAAGACAGTCAGATTTTGTCTTTGTCCCCCCTTTGATACGAATTCTGATTTTATACATTTTATCATAAGAATTTATGAAACCCAAAGTTGAAAATAGTCGTAAATTCTGACATTGTGTTTCTAGTGAATGAACTATGCAATCCAAGCAATTTCCAACTAATATAATGGTTATGATGGTTATGATGGTTACAGCTTCTCCAATGAGACGCTTTTTATGTTTCTGTCTATTTCTTATCATTAAACCAAATATTTCAGTTTTTTTTTAACTTAAAGTAAACAAGACA
The DNA here is from genome assembly GCA_037577475.1 of Chaunax sp. Z400. NCBI lineage: Eukaryota > Metazoa > Chordata > Actinopteri > Lophiiformes > Chaunacidae > Chaunax > Chaunax sp. Z400. The sequence goes on from CM075183.1 coordinate 21,171,253, forward strand.
TCAATAATGATGTCATCTATGGAATCGTTTTTTTTTTACACTTTTTGACCCATTATAGACTTAACAATTCATCAAATACTGATTGGTAGATTAATCGTTGGAACTAATAACAATAATTGATCAATAAATCATGAGGTTATTGTTAAAGGACACCCACCTGGTCAGTGGTACGACGTTCCTTCTGCTGTGTTTCAGAGTCAAAGTGAAAACCTGACATCTGATCGAGAAATTCTGAATATAAACGTGTGTTGATGCACGACTGGTTTTTTTTTTGCATGTTCCAGACTTTGTACTTTTATACGGTTCATTTCTTCAGGCAAATTTTCTCATCACACTCCTGGAGACCAGAGCAAAGCCTGAACTGGAAGGATAAACATCTTTAAACACGTGGATCATTATATGACATGTATAAGTTAACAGAAACGTCAATAATTCATCACCATCCTTAACGGTCCGTTGAGATTAAATGTATGTCACTTTCCAATAATATAATAAACCAATGCAAATATCTGCTGAGATCAACATTTTTCAAACTCAAATGACTTTAATGAAAGCAGTGACTGGTATGTATTCAAATTAAATGACGTGACAAAACCCACAGAGGCTGTCCGTAGTATTACTTTATTCAAATATGAACGAGTACCTAAAAGACGACTGTCAAGCAAAAAGACAGACTAACAGCAGAGTCAAGTTTAGAACAAGGATTTATTTTTTAAATCAATGACATAAAGCAACTTATTACATTGATGCTAATGAACTAATCAGATGTTATTAGGATTGGTCAACCTGAAGGGTCAGTTGTAGGGATGCATGAAGACAACATCGTCAAGTGACACACAGAGCAGCACAAGTGCGATTGTTAGGTTTGTGTCTCTTTTCGTAATTCGATTTTCAAATTTTTTAAGAAACAATTTGATTTTCATTTTCTGTTTAGAATAAGAAAGAATAAAATTACTAGAAAACAGAAATAAAAAAAGGTCATTTTTCTGATCGCCTGGCTACAAAACAAGAACGCCAAACGCTAATGTAGGATGGCCGATGTGTCAGAGTTGCTTTAGCCCAGGAAAAAAAGGTCTTTGGATTCCTTTTCTGATATGATTTTACACATCGCACAACAAGGTCTGTCATCCGCAGGAATTTGCAGCTCAGTTTTGTGCCCCTAGTCGTCCAACTTCGGCTTCGTGCCCAGGGTAGTCTGCTTGCTCGACTCTGACTCCGGGGTGGGGGCTCTGTGACCCTGGTAGTCTGCCGGACACACGGATTGGGTGGAGTGGGGTTGGGTCGGGCGGGGGCCCACACCACCGCATTTGGCACTCTTGTTTTGTAGCCAGACCACATCCAGTGTCAGAAAACGAAAAAACATGCCTCCGTCTTTTTTCACCTCCTTCTATTTGAATTTATTTTTTTTAATTTTAGAACGAAAAATCTAATTTTTCACTAATTTTTCACGAAAATCGGATTCCCAGAAATCCACGGTCCTCGCTAGTGTTTGAACACAGTCGTCATTTTCTCACCTGTTGCCCACAGTGTTGACCCTACAGACAGCCCAGTCCGAACCAGTGTCCTCTTGTTTGTTGTGGTGTGTTGTGGGGAACATCGGCTCCGAGGACGCTAGCAGGCTCCACAAACTGGTAGGTGTTGAACTGGACAAAGTGGACTTCATCCTCCTCATCCTCTGCATGCTGAGCTGGTGAGGATGAGGAGAACACCAGCCGTAGGCTCATCTTTCCTTGGCACACCTTGGACAATCTTTTGTGCCAGAATCCATCAGGCTGTACAAAAGACAGTTGACTTATTACTGTGTTCATTACATTAGATAATCATTATGCACATATGATGATCATTCCTACTTATGTTTTTATTGTTTTGACCTTCTCTGCTTAAAATCTGCTTCTATGACACCTGACTTTACCTTTGGGGCTTAATGAAGGTCCTCTATCTATCCATTGTTGTTCTTCAGACAGAGTAGTTTTCCCTCTCTGAGCAGAAGCAGCAGAGGTAACACCAGACTGCTGGGCAGAGAGAACCAGAGTGCAGACATCCACACAAAACACTTCTCATCTGGCCCCAGCTGTGGTAGGGGATACAGAACAGCAACAAGGACAGTCGCTCCAAGTTTCAGCAGCAGCACCGCCAGTATGGCCATGATAGTGTAGAACGCTCTCAGCTTTGATTGGTCAACCTGCTGTCTGCCCCCACCCCCTTCCCCCGGCCGCAGACGAATCAGAACGCGGAGTACGGACAGGCTGCAGAAACAGACGACAGCTGAGATGGCGACCATGACGCAAAAGGAGATGATGGCTGACGAATGTTCGTCTTCCAGATACAGGAGGGCCATTTGTGCTAAGCACAGTGGCAAAAAACACCCGATGCTGACTTTTCTGATCCGGATCCCCTTAGTCTTCCTCAGGCTCCAATAGGTGATGGGGTGAACCACTGCCAGGTAGCGCTCCAAGCAGATCAGGACGTGTAAATACAACTGTGCACCTAAGTTCGCGGTGTAAAGGAGAATGCCCTGCGTCATCATCTCCTCCTGATAAGCATAGATGCCACAACAAATGAGAATGGATCCCAGGATGCTCATCAGCTCTGTGACCATCATGTTGTAGGTCAAGAAGTCCGAGTGGCTCGCCGCTGTGCCGGCCCGCCATTGTCGGACGCCCAGGTAGAGGACGAGGATGTACTGAGGGAGGAGGACGAGGATGCTGGTGACGGTGTAGGCCGAGATGCAGATTGTACCGTTGGGGGATTTGAGGCAGTTGTGCAGGAAAGAATATAAGTTGATGGAGGAGGAAGAGGAGGAGAGGGAGGAAGGAGGAGGGGAGGAGGAGAGGGAGGAAGGAGGAGGAGAGGCGTTATAGGTGGAAGAGGAGTTGTCGGCCATAACTGGAGTGAAAGACGAGAGAGAAAAATAAATTAACACGTAGAAATCATCTTCTGTTCATCGTCTTTAATGAACTTTAATGTGCCGACACAGCAGAATAACAGACAGCTATAACTCAAAATAAAATATTTAACTTAAGACAATGTGAGGAAGTTCATCATTATAGATATCTTATAAAAACCAGGTAAGAAAACATGAGAGGCAACTTTTCTCTAGGAGTAATTAAAATGCAACATTTTAAAAAATGAGAGTCAATATGAGCAATGGTTTATATATATAACTAGATATATATACAGTACCAGTCAATAGTTTGGACATACCTTCCCATCCACTTGAATGGGGAAACTGTGTCCAAATTTTTGACTGGTACTGTATATATAATGTCTGTGTCATTAAAATGATATTCGATGTGTCCAAAGAGTCAAACTCACCTGGTCTGTTTTCAGACTGGTCGCTCTGCTCTTCTGTCACCTTTGCGCTGGTGTGTTGTCAAATACATGTTAAGCTTGTATGTGTTTTTGTAGGGGTGTGTGTATAATTGTTTGTGGCTTTTTTTTGCATGTCACTGCTCCCTGACTTTGCATTGCTTTACTTTGGAGTGTGTCGTCGTTCTCCTGGACTGATGCTTTGTGAGCACGCTCAGTTAACCGGCCGCTTCGGTCAACCTCTCGACTCGTTGCGTTTAGAATGATTTATTGTGCTGGTCAGTCATCCGGTCGGCTTGCTACAGGCAGCACATTATGAGAGAACAGCAGGGTGATTTAGCTCAGAGGCTAGTTAGCTAGAGAGTGCTACAAGTTTATACCGGGTAAATTTATATTAAAATTTTTTTTTAAATTTTTTATTTTTTTTATTTTTATTGTGTTATTTGGACCCTAAAATGTTAGAAAATAGCAATGAAATAATTTTCATAAGTATTTTAAAATGTTTACCCATTAAAGGGTTAATTACCAGTTACATCACAGCACACACATGTTTATATGGAGGACATACACTTATTAATACACATTATTTGAACACAGGGCAGTGTTCCAACCTCACATAGCATTTAGTGACGGCCTCTAAGATACATGGATATTAAACGTTGCTCGCTCACTTTGCATTACATTCAGTCAGTTTGCAGCTTTATTGTGCAGTAGTCATTCAGCTGCAGAAAAGCAGCCTTCTGCTGCCTTGCTCAAAGACACTGCAACACCAACAGCTATTGAATCACTAACTTTATGCCCTCAGTAATAACTTTCATTGGAATCTTCTTTTGTCACACATACATTTAAAGCCTTATAAAGTATTAATGGGCTCCGTGTCATCCATCATTTTTACATTTATACTATGAACAACATTCATGTAGATTTTCATGCATTTTACAAACAAAATATAAAGTTTTTACAAGTCATGTCTGAATTTCTCTGAGACCTGAGGGTTTGACTAACATCCTCATAGGTGTTCATTATCAGACACCCTGCAGCCAATCAGATATCAATATTTACCCTGACCATGTTAGAAGTTATAATAATTGATTTTGTTTGTACATACGTTTACTGACACATGGAAATAAAGAAGAAAATATCAAATAAATAAATGAAACTGGAAACTATTTTGATTTGATTTCATCTCTGACTGTGTTGATTTTTTTTTTTACATTTTCAGATAAGCTGAAGGATCACATACATGTTTTTATCTGTTAAAAATGTTTTCACCAAACAAAAACCAGATTATCCCAAATATTTATTGTCATGAAGTTTAAAATTAGGCAGTTTTTTTTTCAGACACAGACAACAACTGATTACAGGTCAGGTATGCACACTTATAGACTGTATTTCTTTATTACACACAATAAATGATGATTGGATTGTGTCTGTTTGTATTGTCCATTAGAGTTGATGTCTGACAGAATTCAAATGAGCCGGTGTTTATTCAAATCAAACACCACCATTTAGAGCAGACTGAGTGTCTCTCATCATAAAACCAAACAATCTGACTTCATTCCTGACTTTATCTGGTTAATTATAGTATAATTTACTGTATTTTCCTCCATGAGTGCTAATATTTTTAATTCTAGTAATATTGATATTTATCTTTTCAGTCGTTCTGTCATTACTTAAAAAAAAATCCCATTTTTTATATTTGAAAAAAACAGTATTACACTGTGTGTGCATAGAATTAGTGAGCTGTATGTATCTATTATTCAGTGTTTGTATACAATATGTCATTATCAGCCTCCTGAAAACTCCACACAGAAAAGTCCCAGGTCCTCAAGCTGGATTTGAACCCAGGACCTTCTGTGCTACCGTGCCACCCCGCAAATCAAATTACTGCACTGAAAAGTGAATATGCAGTGTTTACAGTTTATACAGTATGCAAAAACAGGCATTCATTACACACACTCTGTCTCACACAGTCACACACACACACACAAATACACACACACACTCTGTCTCACACACACACACACACACACACACACACACACACACACACACACACACACACACACACACACACACACTAATATAAAAATGGACAACACACCTGTTCCCAGTCCAGACACAGAGGCGACAGACGACCCGAAAGATCAGAATCTGAAAACTACAGACAAGGTGAGATTATTTCATATGAAAATATAAATAATTATAATAATGATGATAACAAATATAAGAATTTTACCATTTGACCTATTACCTACCATATTACATATTAAAGTAACGTATGATAAAGTAATGTTGGTCATTAAGAACAATCTGTGTCTGTTGTGTTAATGTTTAGAATATTATTTTATCATTATATTTATCATAGATTAGATGTTTGTGAAGTAGAACGTTGGACAGATATTATATCAGAAGTATCGATATAATATGTTGTTTTAAAGATGTGTAATAACTGTATAAGGAGCAAAATGGTTATTTCATGATTTTATATTTTCTGCCATTATTTCTGTCTTAAATGAAAATGACATTTTAAAGAATTCTGGATCCAGATGATGACCTGGATCCAGATGATGGATCCTCTCCTCTTTCAGCTCCTTTCAGCTCATTTCAGCTCGTTAAATGATGGATCATCTGGTACCAATAGAGTCCAACATACAAAGGGGTTTGATTTAGTCCCTTAGATATTCATAGGTGTTTGTTGGATGTAGCAGGACTCAAACCTGACGTAGACCTAGTGATGCTGATGGGACCAGGTCTTAACAGTAAACAGGATGTGGGTGAAATAATGCATCATTTATGAGGAAAATATTGGTTACAATGATCCTGATAGTGACTCTCTTCCTTTTTCTCCCCTTTATCATCATCATCATCATCACCTTCATCATCTATCTGCCTATTTCCCATAGTTATGTCAGTCAGCTCCTCTTCCTCCTCCTCTAATGCCTCCCATCCTCCTCCTCCTCCCCGCTCTTCCTCTCTCCAGTTGCTTCCTTTCCTGCACACCTGCTTGAACTCCACAGGTGCCTCCTTCCCCCTCACCGCCTTCACCATCACCAGCATCCTCTTCCTCCTCCCTCTATACGTCTTCGTCCTCTACCTGGGCCTCCAGCGATGGTGGCAGCAGCGCTCCAGACTGACAGTGAACCACTCGGACCTCTTCACCTACCACATGGTGGTCCTGGAGCTGATGAGCATCTTAGCTTCCATCCTCACCTGCTGTGGCGTCCACATGCACCTCCATCTATTGGTGGTGGTGGGTATCACCTTGTTCATCGTCAACTCATCCGGACAGCTGGCCTTTCACATCCTGACCTGTGTGGAGCGCTACCTGGCCGTCGTTCACCCCATCGCCTTCATGAACCTGAAGAAGGCCAGAAGGATCCAGATCACAAACATCACCATCGGCTGTGTTTGGCTGATGAGTTTCACACTGATGGGTTTCTTTCATGTGGAAGTTTCCTCCGACATGATGTCTTATTTATTCGTAGTCTTTAGCTTAACTATCATCTGTTTCTGCAGCCTCTCTGTTCTCTATGTTCTGATTCGTCCAGGGCCAGGAAGAGGGGGTGGGCACAAACAGCAGGTTGACCAATCGAAGCTGAGGGCTTTCTACACCATCATGGCCATACTGGGAGTGCTGTTGTTGCGGTTTGGGGGGAATTTACTCAACACTGTCCTGTACTACTCACAGCTGGATGTGGCTGAAAAATGTATTGTGTGGTTCTCTTTTGTCTGGTTCAATCTGCCCAGCAGTCTGGTTTTACCTCTGCTGTTTCTGCAGAGAGCAGGAAAACTAGTGTGTTGCAAGAACAGCAGCGAATCAGGACAGGGATCACATTAGATGACAGAATGTGTGAAGCTTCTCTGAAATGATTAATAAGAATAACAAGTCAGTCAGAAACAGCTTATTATCACAGCAGACGGAACATGCAGTAGTTTGGCTTTGGTGTCTAGGCTCCGACCTCGTCACTCCCCGCAGACATGTTCACATTGAGGTATTGGGGAGTGATGAGCAAACTTCTTGAACCCCCTTAACCGGAGCCTACAGGTGGATGTTGGGGTGGTGGAAGTTGTCTGCCTGAACTATTGACACTTTATTCAATATCCTTGACAGACTGACAAACCCCTCATCACCCTCATCATCCTCAGTAATAAATAACTACCCAGTGAGCAAACCGTTGTCCAGAACACATCAAAAAATATGTGATTTCCAGACGTCCTCATTTGAGTCAGAATGAAAAAAATTTTATACGTCATTTTTGGATGTTTCTGGAACAGCATATCTGAGTTGTGTATGCAGCTTCATCGTCATCATCCTCATAACAGATTGGAAGAACAGAACCACTAAATAAAAGAAACCTTACATCTGCGCTGTCACTGTCAAACGTCGAATCAGACACAAACGGTAAACGGCATCAAACCGGCCGTCGTCTCCACCACACGCCAGGAGCAGAACCACAACCCCAGAACCACAGAGACAAGTGTGCCTGAACATGCATGATGCGCACTGGTCTCTGGCAGAGGACATTCCAGATGTCCGGAAATCACATGTTTTTGGTGTGATCTGGACAATCGTTTTCACTGGGTTCAGGCCCCAATCAAAACTACCTTTTTTTTTTCTTTTTTTTCAAAGCAAAAATCATTGAAAGGGTCATTTTTCAGATACTTTATGCTCTGTTGGACCAAAACAACCTACTTTTATTTCTCTCTCTTCAATCTCTGTTTATTTGATCATCCTTAAGTTTTGTTTTTATTGTCTTTAATTTGCAGTTTTACTGCATTCTCTCTCTAACGTCTCTTTTTAATTGAGCTCAGTGTCTTATTTGAATTCATTCCTGTATAAAGAACTTTAAATGCCCTTGTGTCTGACTGGTGCTCTATAATTAAATGTGTCTAAACTATATGTAAATAAAAAGCATCACTTCTACAGCTCTAGGAACACAAAGGAATCCAGATATTACAGATACAATATTCTGTCCACCTGCACCTCATCCCCTCGTCGGTTTAGTTTGGAGTTCACAGGCATCTGCTCTGTGAGCCGGTTTCAGTTGTTATTCCATAAAGGCTTCTACAGCCTCCATCTCGGTCCAAATGCTCCACTTGCCCTGTGATGCTCATATTCTTTACCTGCATTAGAGTCTTGGAGGAGAACAAAAACGCTTTCACATTTTCACACACTTGATTCATGGTATGATTTAATGGTTACATATCCTTAAATTTTCACAACATACTATATGGCTCGCATTTACAAATCTTTTACAGTATGCTATGCTGTCGAATGACACAAATATAATTTAATTGAAAATGTGTCTTTTCTGAGGCTGAGTCATTAAAATATTATCAAATTACTAAATTGTGCAAAACTGTTTTAGATTTAAGAACAAACATGGCTAGATTTTGTGCACAATTCAATGCTTTTAGAAAACAAATTAGTGCGAATGAGGTCAAATCAAACGTAACCCTTTCATCACCTTTTCTTGAGAAAAGCTGCTGCGAAACCAGTAATTTTGGGCCACAGTAATCATCCTGGTGGATTGTTCTATATGCAGATGATACAACTCGCTCTGTTTGTTTCAAAGGTGTCAAAACTAAACTTTTTTGAAAAAAACTAAAATTTTTAATTTATTGCCTCAAGTTGTCTTAACCTGATAAGTAAAGTTATTTCCCTTAAACTGGAACTCCTGTCCAGTTGTTGTTACTTAGTGTTTTTATGACAGCAGTTTTTCTTCTCTGTGTACGAGCAGCAGAGGTAAAACCAAATAACTTTCATTTGTATGTGTTTTTCTTTAAAGCATGATGTAACACTGATTTTGATAAGTGCTACAAATAAACTTCATTATTATTATTATTATTATTATTATTATTATTAGTGTTGTTGTTGTTGTTGTTCACAATCTTCTGTGCTTCTTCTTAGGAGAAATACGTCATCATTAGGATACAGCACAGGTTTTACTGAAAGCCATCAAATCAATAACATTATTTTATTGTTTCACAAACTGATTCTCTGACGCAAATACAGACAAGGTTGTAAACAGTGAGCATCAGTTGAAACTATGACTTAATTTGCATCCCAGACTGATTAAGGAGGACCAACCTTTATATATATATACAGTATATATTGTCATGGTTTTTATTCACCTTTTCTTCAGCTCCATTGTTCTGTTCCCTTATTATAATGACAATCTACTTAAGTCTAATTCAGTCTAATCTTAAAAGGTTCTAATTCCACCAACACTAATCTGACTTCTCATCCTGACTCAGCGGTGCGTTTACATCCTGGTAGTTTTCCTGCTCTGTGCAGAAACAGCAGCGGTAACACCAGACTGCTGGGCAGATTGAAGCCTTGTCTGAAGGCATCAATGACGCACTGAACCTCGTATCTTATCCCAGGTACGACGGTGACCACGTCACAGGCCAGGTTCCCTCCAAATCGAAACAACAACACTCCCATTATGATCAGAATGATGTTGACAGCCCTCTGCTTTGATTGGTCCATCCGCTCTCTGTTCCTGCCCACTTCTCCTGGCTGTGGACGAAACAGAACGGACAGAACAGAAAGGCAGCAGAAAGTGACACCGATCGACGAGAGGGCCATCAAAGCTACGTTTGATAGTTGGTCAAAGCCGTGGTGTTTTATCATTACGGCCTTAACAACCACAGACTCAAAGCACAGCAGCCAAACTACTCCAGTGCTGATGTTCTTAATGCGAACCACCTTTCTCATTTGCAGGTAAATGATGGGGTGAACAACAGCGACGTAGCACTCCACACAGGTCAGGACGGGGAAGGCTATCTGTCCAGTCCAGGGGAAGGCTGTGATGAAGGTTCCTACCCATATCATCATCACGTGAAAGGTGAAGGAACTGAGGATGCTGGTGGTGTTGCCCAATATTCCAATGAGCTCCATGACGGCCATGTTGTAGGTGAAGATGTCAGAGAAACTCGTGGAAGCTGCCGAGGAGACGGAACGTTGTTTCCATTGCTGGAACCCCAGGATGAGGACGGAGACGGAGAGAGGGAGGAGGAAGATGATGTTGATGAAGTGGAAGGCAATGAATATGTTCCCACTGATGTTGTAAGTGCATGGAGGGGGAGGAATGGACCAGTTGGACAAGAACTGTGAATGAAAGGAGTTGTCAGGGGAGGAGGAGTCATTGGCAGACATGGTCAAACAGCAGAGGCCTGTAAGGAGAGAGAAACGACAAAGTTCTCATCCCTCCACCAACACCAACAGGAAGTAGTTCCATATTAGTGTAAGTGTCATGTCTCCACCCCTCTCTGTCCATACTCACTTTATTATGCTTTTCTGTCAATAAAGATCTTGTGGTCCAGAATCCACATCTGTACCCGGATCTGTCTTAAAAATCGAACCAAACATCCAACCCTAAACAAAACTTTACAGGATATCTTCTGTTCGCTGTCCTGATCAATGATTTGACTCTCCTCTGCTCTGGTCTGGTGTTCCTACTGAGGGTGTGGCTTATCCATGCTTTCACACACAGCCTGGTACTAGTGGCGAGGATGCTAATAGCTTTATCCCTGCCCTGAGCACGAACACAGCTGCACCCAGCGACAAGCACAGGAAGACGGGCTTTGACCCATCTTGGCTGTCAGAGAGGAAATATTCCTCCTGGCTCTACAGACATATGTAGGTAAGGTTTGGTGTAAAAGTATATAAAAAATGTACATTAATTACACCAAACGTCTTGAAGCACTCAGACCACAACTAAAGTCAAGGCAACAACTCCACCATGTGGCCAGGATGGAGAAGAGAACTGCTGAGATTTATTGGCATAAAATAATTATTTATTTTAATTATTTTTGTTATGTACAAGGCTATTTAATTTTGCACATTTAAATGTTATTTTGTTTTTTTTATTACATGTTCAAAATAAAGACTCAAACTCAAACTCAACTCAAACTAATATATTACTTACACTTTATATGTTTGTCACCAATAAAAACATCTTTTGCATCTTTTTTTAAACTTTTTTTCCATTCACATAGTATTAGCTCCTATAGTCAGGTTTTAATACACAAACATTAACAATAGTCATAATTAAATCCATGATAAGATGATTAAAAACCTTCCGTCTCACCTGAGCTGCTGCTTCACTGTGTCTTCATTGACTGTTTGAGGGCTTGTGGTCGTCCTTTGGTGTGTGTATCAGTTTGTGTATATATGTCTATGTTGTGTTTCTGTATGTAAAGTGAGAAGGCAGAGCTGCATATTTTATTCCATGTTGAAAAACTGTAACTATTTCCACCTCTGGGGATCTTTGAATACAATTATAACCTCATTTCAATAAGTAAGACACTGAATTTTCATTGTTAACTCCATGATTTACTTCATCTCTCTGTCACTGAGGTTATTTTTTAGTGAAGAGCTTTAAGATTATTTTGTCTCAGTACAGCCGGGTTGTGTTTGTGCTGTCAGAGAATAGCTGCTGAACTGAAAAACTGAACTGCCATTCCTTAAACTGGAAAAAAAACAAATTTGTCTTAGAGGATCAACAAATATATTCTACGCAACATGGCAACATATTCGCTCATATTTTGATAGAGCAACTGAGGCTTTTATTGTCTAGAAATGTATTTTATCATTGCTATGAATTCAGTGGTTATCATATATTGTTTATATATTATAGAGTAAAATACTAAAATACTGATATATCCCGTAAAGTGGACCAATTGAGGGATAAAAGGTTTTCTTTTATCTATTTATCATTATTGTTTCTCTATTTCTTCTTTTTTGTTTGTTTATGTTTGTTTTTGTCTATGTTTGTATTTATGTTTAAAAAAACAAAAATGGACATGTTTGCGTTTATATTTTCATGTTTCAATAAAAAAAAGTCTTTTGATGAATAAAAATCCAGATAGAAAAAAGACACACATGAGGAGGGAGATGAGGAGCATGTCACGCTCACTTCTTGGCGTCCTATTGGTCGCTGTCAGCCGCGTACCATCTCACGAAAGGAAGGGTCAGGAAGAGGAGAGTCTACAGATTCCAGCAACATTTAAACCACATTTCTACAATGTTTTATTATAAAGATATTCATAGAATAGTAAACAGTACAGTATAGTAGGAATGAGAATGACAAATATAGTAGTATAGTGATATTTTAATATTGCGTGTGTCCAGAGATGAATGAATGATTTGAGTTGGTGGTGCGACAGGTGTAATCCAGCAGAACCAGAGACTACATGACTGACCTGATGTAGGAAAGTTTGAAGTGTTTAGTTTAGGTGTTTGACAGGATTCAAATGGCCGTAAATCAACTGCTGCTCATTCAAATCAGAACACCTGTGTTTCCTTAGGCGGGCTGTGTGTATATAGAAAGCTGAAAATCATCTCATCACATAATATCCAGGCTCATTTGTTAAATTTCATATTCACTGCACTGAAAGTCTGTGTGACATTATCTGCAAAAAATTAAAATAATAATAAAATTATTTCAAAATGTAACAATTTTTTTTTCATGTCCAATAATCTATAATCGTAGAAAAATAAGTAACAAATGGTGACCTGAAGTAGAAGAGGTCATGTGATCAGCCATGTTTGTTTGTTTGTTTTGACATAACAGACATAAAATTTACAATTATAATTACTATTCCCGGTGGTATCGCTCCGTCTCACCCGTCTCACCCCTCATTCCTTTGTTTTTCTTTGATTCAGAAAAACAAAGCATAAAATGTTCACAAAACCAAACCCCAACAAATCAATGTCATTTAGGAATCAATGCTTTATTTTATTGTTGGAAGTGTGTGAATATTGAATAGACAATCCATACCAGTGAACAGACATGACGATAAATACACAGAGGGAAAAGCACACACTCACGTGACAACTGATCAGTTTTCTAGGACTGTGTTCCAAAATGCTGCACATCCATTTGTGGAAAAAAAAATTAAATTTACATACAGCGTTGTTTTGTCTCATGGTGCAAACCAATAAAGATACACAACAAAGCCACATGTGAATATTTATAATGATGAATGTAGGATTTTTCTGCTATTGATTAAGAAATTTCCTGTAAGTTAAAATATTTTTCCAATCGTGAAAATTTAATTTAAAATCTCTGCAAATGGATGTTCAGTCTACAAATGTGCTATTTGTTTGAAATGGTGAGCTTTATGTTTGTTTATTTGTTTATTAGTGAGAAGGCAATTCCATCATATCAGTTTTGAAACAACATTCATTATGTATTACTAACATTAAGGCTGAATGTACAGCAAACAAGGCCCAGCTTTTGGTGAAACAATCAAACCCAAAAGTATCCCAGACAATGTTAACTTTGATCATCTTTTACATTTTGAACTATTATTTGTTCCAAAGCTGCACTCATCACATAGTTTTTAAAAACTATTTTGTCTTAGCTATCTGTAAAAGTGATTCCTAGCATTGTTAGCAATCACCATTGAAACCAATGGCAACAAATAACCAAAATCTATTAAGTAAGCTTATATCTCATTGAAACTGTTGTTACAAAAACAAACTACTAGCATTTCAAATAAACCTCCTGACCTGAATGGCTCACGGTGTTTAACTTTGGACATTGTACTGTAGGCCTACTGCATTCTCAGATACAGCTAACATATTAGCTTTGCGGTGAAAAATGTCCATCAGTTTCAATCAGAAATGCAATGCTAACAAGCTGGTTTTGCTAACTGGCTAGCTAGATGATTTTTACCCCACTGCGACTTTCTTTTAATTAAAAAATAATAGAATAAAACCTAAAGTCCACTCATGACAGTCAATATAAAATGTATCAAACACCAACAATCTTGTTTTAATTCAACAGAACAGACAAAATGTACCAAAAGAACAGATTTATGGGCACTTAAGAATTTCAATGCACATTTTTAAACACAATCAAATGGCAATATAGAAAAATTTAAAATGACTAAATAAATAAATAATATTAAAAGTTTAGTAAAAGTGTTGGATCAGTTTTTAACGTAATTTTGTGTTCACACCATATGCAAAGCAAATTTTTAACGCGGCACAGTTACATCCAAAGTCAATGCAAAGCCGTGAAATTCATGTCTGGTGATGAGAATTGTGCAAAGATGTGAAAATATTCCAGTTATCTGCTATTCGCTGTTCGCGGGTTAACAAGCGTAAACTCAAACGATACCATGGTGACATTCGCACAAGTGAAGCGAGCATTCACGCTCGGTGTGAACACACCATTAGTCAACATTAGTCAGGATTCGAACTGAATGCAGGTAAGTAAATTATTTTCTGTAAATGTGTTGTAATACTATTATCACCAGCACATAGCACTGACAAGTAATTTGTAAATGCTTAGTGCTATCCCTTTTGTTTTTCCTGTAAGTCTTCTCAGGACAGGGTGAACTGTTAAAATGGGAGCTTACCGTTGAAATCCATAGTGTTAGGTTTGATGTCAACAATCACATATTACAGAGGCATGCTTCTAGAACACTGCGGCGTCGTTTAATGGGTGATGACAGACCATGATGCAGATTTTTACAAGCAATGTTAAGGAACTCATTTAAATTCTAGAATTTCCCTCCAAAGCCACAGCAAGCGGAGAAGTTTGCCTAGTCCCGCCCTACTGTGCTGTGATTGGCTGGTACTACTTCACTATCATTGACTGGAACTTGTACTCAGATTGCCAGAAAGACTTTCTCAAATGTCGCTAATGTTGTGATTTTGTCTGTTTTAATCAAAACCTGACCATGTAGTTTTGTTGCTTGGATTTAGCCGAACTGCGACTGAAAAGTGAAAATTAAAAAATAAACTCTGAACATCACAAATCAACCCTGGTCATTTGGGTGAAAGGCTTGGGTTTGACCCATCTTCACTCGCAGTTAGTCAGGTGAAACTTCCAACTAGCATCCAGTCACAAGGACTCGTTGAGACGATCACAGCACAGTAAGGCAGGACTTGGTGGAACAGAAACAACTGTGTAAAAACATTACTGATTCCAAATATGTTATCAATTTGAGCATCTTAAATGATATTAAAGGTATTCTCACAAATATATAGGATAGATTTGTAGACTTTTTTCCTCCTTGCACCATATTTCTCAGGAAAAATATATTAACACTCAAACCAAGCATAGATAGACTATATGCTGCTACCGTGCCAATCAATCAAATGAGTCAATCATTCAGTCAGCATAAGAATCAAGCAACCATTTCTACTAATCAGTCTGTTTCTTAAGACTTGTAAAGAATATTAGCATATGGCAAGAAACAAAAAAACATTCCATATTTGGACAATCGTAATGTACAAACAACGGACAACAGGCTAAAAGTGGTCCACGTCTTTGTCTCGTAATGTTTCTATGACCATCGCAGTGAATAGTCAACAGTATGGTCAATGGAATTTTGGCTGCCATTTTTAAGCAATCGTTGCCTCATATTTACAGATTAACATATTTGCTGCTCTGAGTCTCTAAGAGTTGGTATCTCATGTTAGCTTCCAAATGTTAGCACTGATTTTGGTGTAGCTGTAGGGGAAGTCTGTGGTACTAACCTGGAGTAAGAAACGAAGACTTAGACCTCTTTCAGCTCATTGGCCATTATTTTCTCAGTTACATAAAATATACGAAGGCAGAACATGAGAAAACAAAATTTTCCATTCTTTCCTTCATGAGTTCATTAATGCCTTTAAAACTTCTTCTATCCTTCTATCCGTCATTCACTCCTTTGTTCTAGACGTTCTCTTTATCCCCTTCTGCAACATTTATTTCTTCTTTTCCTTTTTAAAGCCTTATTTCATTCGTTCCTCCATTTTTCTACTAATTCCAAACTCCAAGAAAAAAGGGACTTGTAGAATTTGACATGAATTAGGTGTTGCATAACTGTTTTTACTCCAGCTTTGCCATCTTTCCATCCGTCTTCTACAATCCTCATCCTTCCTCCTTGCAGTGTTTGATTTTTTTGACCATCTTACTTCACCAGAATCATCTAAGATATGAAATTAGACTATATTTTCATTGTGGTCTGACGATATAATAATAGCTAATCCTTTTTTGTTTGTATCCTCCTCCTCTTCATCTTTATCCTCCATCCCTCGTTCCATTGTTACAGGCAGCAGGTCATGCAATAATTCCAAGAGTTCGACATCATGCCACATCTCTCCAATTCAACAACTGCTCCCCTTTGTCCGTCTCTCCTACCTCCGCTTCATTCCTCCGCCAAAGCCTCCATCATTGTAAGTAGCGGTAGACTTTGAAGCAGTGGTTGCCAGAGTCAGCCACTACCACATGTCCGTCTGAGGTCAGAGCCAGACCTTGGGGTCCATACAGAGGGTCGGCTGATGTGTTGATGTAGGAGAGGAAGGAGCCGCTTCCGTCGAACACCTGGAAACATTTGAACAGACAGAGAAATTACAAAAAACACTCCCTTCTTACAGGTTGGCTAGCACTGCACATTACTGCTGTACCTGTATTCTACTGTTGCCCCAGTCAGCCACGATGATGTGCCCATTAATGTCCACAGCAACGCCGGTGGGAGCATTGAACTGGCCGTTTCCCTCACCGTTAGACCCAAATTTCAACACCAGCTCCCCCTCAAGGGTGAAAACCTGACCGTGACAGAGATTCACATTAATTCAACTTCGTAAATGGTCCTGGAACATCTACCAAGACGGCAAATGAAAATATATCCAGTAAGGCCTTACCTTAACAGAGTGGTTATGGAAGTCCGTCACAATAATCTCATTGTTCTTGTTCACTGCTGCAAAGTGTGGACCTTCAGGACAGGAGCACAGAAACAACAAAAAGAGATGTGCCTTTAGTGCTTCAGCTAACAGTTCACCTAAAATGTCATTTGAACTGTTTTCACTGCTTATATCTCAACCTGTCCTGCTTTCAGTGGTTAAACCTCAGCTATCTGTGAGTTCACTTTTTTAAATGTCTTTAGCTTGAACTTCAAATGTATGACATGATACGATGATGCAAAATACTTTTTGTCCCCTCAGGGCTCATTGTTGCTGAATTTGACAATAAACTGCAGCAGCTAACAGGCCCAGATTGCAAGCAGAGCAGTGCCACTGAAAGTCTGAAATCTGAAAAGTCTGAAAAACTCTGCATAAGTCTCTGCTTTAAATATGCCAGACTTCGTCAAATGATAAAGTAACTGCACATGGGACAATTATAATGGCAATATGTGTGTTTTAAATTGAAAGATTATAATTTGACATGGTTATAAGTCTTATTTTTGTGTCTTTTGTTATTTCCGGACAGTCTATTTCTTTGAACAAACACTACCTGCAAACTGCTTGTCACCGTTCCCTCGGCTACCAAACTTGCTGATGAGCTTGCCAGTCAGCTGGAAGATGAAGACAGTGCATGCCTTGTTGTCAACCACGATCACATGACCGTTCTGGTCCACGGATACACCCTTTGGCCCCATTAGTCTACCAGAGCCAAGCTTCGCCTGAAAAACAGCCAATGACATGGAGGAACCCTTCAAAAACATAGCAACTCTCCACCCCTAAATGCTCAAAGCAACAGTGGTTGACGTACCTTGAACTTGCCCTCACAAGAGAAGATGCTGACCCACTTGTTATCGTAGTCAGCAATGATGATGTCACCACTGGGGTGCACAGCCACGCCCGTGGGACGCTGCAGCTGCCCCGGGGACCGTCCACGCACCCCAAAACGATTCTTAAATTCTCCTTCATTGGAGAAAACCTGGAATTGGGAGGCACTTTTGAGGACCCTCATGTATATATTACATGTCTTCTAGATCTACGCCTAAATTTGTGGTATACCTGGACACATTGATTGTTGCTGTCAGCTATCAGAATCCTGCCACTGGAGGAGGCTGCCACTCCTTGAAGGTTGGTGAACTCTCCTTTATTCCTCCCCTTCGTTCCTGAAGAGATGAGGAGAAATCATACATTTCAAGGAACTGCCCTCAGACTGTCAGACATGTTAATTGTGGGTAGTAATATTGGTTTAATCTGCAATGATAAGTATGATCAGACTGCTGATTATTAAACTGCTTCAGTCTCTTGAAATAAGGTTAGGACTACCTTGTCAAGGCCGCCATTTTTAGCAATAAATCAAGTGTCCGAATCGACTAGTTTATATTCACTATTCCGTTGTTGACGAATGCCTCACCAATCCTGAAGATGAGGTCATCTTCAATAGGGTTTTGGTTTTTGCGTCGCGGGGTGCCCAGGGCACTGCTGGCTCTCTTGGAGCCCTTCTTCTTCTGGCCAGGGGACTTCCCTCGTCTCTTTGCCCCCTCAGAGGAGCCCGTGGATGTGGTGGCGTAGGCTGCTGAGTTGGTTGCTGTGGTGGTGGAGGGGGACACCTGTAGGCAATGATGGAGGGAGAAGGATACGTTGCTTTTAGGTATGAATTTGAGCTAGTTCACCATTTCCCAAGCTTGGGGTTTGGACACCATCTAGGGCAGACTCATTTAAGTCAACCAATGCAAATGCTTGTTGAGTAATCGCCGTCATTGCTTCATTTTTCACACAATGAAGTCCAGATGTTGCCCACATGGCTCCATAACTTTACTACCCACACAGGCTCCACCCACCTCGACTTCTGCCTCTGAGACCCTGCTGACAGTCAGTTTGAAGGGGCTTCCTTTAATGTGCTGGTCGTACAGACGGAGCGCCAACGAGAAGTCGCCCTCCTTCGGCACTATATACACAAATTCATACGTCCCATTCTTATGGTCCACAATTTCACCGTCCACTATGCTGCCATCCGGGGTGAACACCTGGTTTAACAAACGTAGGTAATGTTTAGAAATGTTTTGTGAATGCATCCATAGAATTGTACTACTTTTTATTTTAGTTATGGGGGAAACAAACCTCAGCTGACAGGATTGCATTTCCACTCTTGCAGGCTCCCCCTGACTTGTCTCTTGTCACTATAGTAACTGAGGCAGGATTCCCCACAATGCACTGCTCCAGGCCCGTGCCCATTGCCTCGCTCTGGCTTGCCACTGCACTGAAGAGTAGACGGACAGAGAGGGCAGGTTAAATTGTGTTAAATGTATAAAAGCTTGAATGTTTTCTGTTCCCACCTGGTCGTGACGATGGTCCCCAGGTTGTGTATGGACTTCCTCAGCCCGTCTGTCTCCATCACCAGATCCAGCTGGTCGTTTTCATCCGGCTGACATTGCAGGCCAAGGCTGGCAAATTCCCCAAGCCTCTCCTGCAGCTCCTGCTCCACCTGAAGACTTGCCACGCACGCCTCCCCAGCCAGAGCCTCCTCCGACTGGGTACAGGAGGCTCTGATGTCCCCTTCTCTCCGGACAAGGTTATCCATCTGGGCTTGGAGGACCTGGAGACAGGACAGATATGTTTTAGACGTATTATCAGATGTTTCCTGTTTAGTGAAGTAGCCCAGGGGCAGATTATACGTTACTTTTACACCCATGAATGATTAAGAGTTCTGAAAATAGTTATCAAAATCTTATTTTTGCTAAACCTCGCAGCGTGAAAACCTGTGTGGACCTTCTGTTTGAGTCCATATGTGACCTCCAGCTCCATCAGCAGGACACTCTTGCGAACATCCAGCTGCTTGTGAAGGTCCTCAAAGCTCGACTGGATGTCCTCTTCGATGGAAGCTCTCTGATTGGTCAGCTGTTGGAGGATCTCCTTAACGAAGGACAGAGCGTCTGAAATCTGAGGCAGTCTGAGGAGATAAATATGGAGAAAAATCCACAGATAGGTCGCCATTGTATTGATCAGCTAGAGGACTTAATGATTTATACATTTCATCATTGGAATCCAGGATACGTAATGGAGTACTTCCTGTTGTATTGCTACTTTTACTTAATCCCAATACTTATACCAGCACTGTCTTTAAGTTTCAGACTCTGAAACATGATGATGGACCGATACAAATACAGTGTGTGAGAAGACATTCACAGAAAAAAGCCAACCAACAATCTTTTGACCTTTTACAACTGTAGCTGTGTCTAATTAACCGTTATCCTGTTTGTCACAGTGGTAACAGTGTTAACCTTGTTCACCGACTCCTACCTGTTCTGGACGGTCTCCAGCCTCTCCTGCAGCCTGCTGCGGTGATGCTCCAGGGCCTGGTTGAGGGGCACCTTAGGGTGGTCTTCATGGTCCGACAGGCAGTCCTCACACAGCGGACACTCACAGGCCGAACAGTACAGGTCTGCCACCTGCAGGTGAAAAGGTAAGCATAGAGACAGAAAAGGGGGGACAGAGGGTAAGAGTTGGGTGAAGATCGGGATAAAACACATAAGACTTTTTGACATTAATGAAATAGTGTTTTTGCTTTTTTTACTGATTTATCTGGCAGCCTCTAACCCAACAGGTCCCGACTAACTGTCCGGTTTATCTGTTAAAGCTTGTTTCTTTTCTAAATATAACTGGCTGTGACGAGTCTCTGTGACTTTATATTATTATTTGGCATATAATAATGAAACTGTAAACAGATCTCCCATCTACTGGTGTCTTGATATTTTAGGAATTTAAACTGTATTTATTTGTGCATGAAATAAATCAAAAATATTTCCATGACAGTGGGATTTGTTTCCAAAGTTTCCAGAATTTTACTTATTACTTATTACTTACTAATTTTTTTTACTTTTTTCAAGTTGATAAGGACAGTTTGAAGTTAAGGGATAAGGGTGTCATCAGTCAAAAAGCTGAAAACTTTTCCTTTATTTGTAAAATAGTTTGAGGATCAGTGTTGATCGATCTTCAGAGCACATATTGTCTGGTCTTTCTAGCTTTTACAGTTTTGGTACCTTTTGGTGTTATTGGAATATTATATAAGCATCAGCATGAATATTTCACTGAAAGCATCATTATATGATTGCAGTTTCTTACTACGACTGTTCTCTTTATGGATTTGCAGGGGCTGGGGGATATGCAGCTTTCCATCGACATTGTGGTGCAGATATGACTTTTTAAAATTGTCCAGTACAAAAACCATGTAAAAATACAACCTGTTAATTTTGTATTTTTGTTTTTGTACTGATTAAACAATCCAGATATTGTGTCTTTGTCCATATTTAATGCTAAGCTATACTAACTGACTGCTGGCTTTAGTTTTAACAATCATTGTGCTGCGCTGTTTGAGCTTTTTACCCAGAATTCCCAGAGTCTATACATGATGGGCTCATGTCATCATTGTACTCTACGAGAAAGATAAAAACACTGTAATGAGGAGTCTCGTATGCTGCGTTCCTACCTTCCCTGCATGTTGTGGGCAGGCGTTTTTGCCAGGTGGAGCCTCCAGGACGGTGCACTCCTCACTGCTGCTATCTGGGGAGTGTTGGTGGGCCTCCATCTGCGAGTGGCAGCCTGGTGGGAGTGAACCTCCAAACACACCCCTGATTCCACACTGCAGCCAGGGGAAGGGGCTGGACGTTCAGGTACAGGCGTTCCTTCTGTCTGCTCCTGTTGTCCACTTTAGTCAGCTTCTTGTCTCACACTTTATTCCATCGTGCATTAAAGAGGAAGGGGAAAGATTCGAATAAATGAGCTGCCAAAGTTACATTATCTGTCTCTGGAGCCAAAAGGAGGGATTAAACATGTAGACACCACCCTTTCTGGAGCTTGGAGTCAATTCTGAGGGATTAAACTTCCATTCGTTCCTGCAGGACTTTTCCACACCCAGAGAGGAGAGCAGTGAAATCAGACGTAGGTTTTGTTTTCCTGTCAGTTTAGTGTACAATCATTCACTTCTCATTGTCATTTTGTGAGTGACACTAACATCTCACACCTCCCCTTTATTTGAGCCTGCAGTCAGTGAAACTCGGTTCTTCCATTACATTCCTGTTGGGTAAAAAGGGGTAGAGACGTCCAAACCTTCTATCTAAAACCTTCTGCTTCCATGTGTTTCTATTCCCAGAGAAAACACCAAAAAGTCAATCCTCTTAAAAAAATGATTTGGGGAAAGCGACAGACCTTGGTGTTGATTTAATTCACCGAGGGTTCAAACTGAGGACAGCGTCCTGAGGAGAGAAAAGAGAGGGACACGGATTAGGTGGGAAAAAAACTGTGATGTAATCCAGTTTATGAAAACCTCCACCAATGAGGGCTGGAGGATTGTCCACAGCAAAAAATAAACATGATGAAAATTATACATTGTTTCATTTTTAAATAATTTAAGCACTATGTGTGCCAACATTTAATAAGTGTCATAATCAACCAGAAATGCAGGTTGCCTTCCACAGAATAACTTCAATCATCCACATAGTTGGAAAACAAACATTAAATATTAACTAGAGAAGCTCTGACAGCGTCAACCTCCACAAAGACAGTTTCCTCATGAAGTTCCCCTGTGAAGATCACTTTTTAATGCAATTTGTAGCCACGCTTCACTCTCCCTGTGGAACGCCTTCCTTTTCTAAACAAATCTGTAATGGAGCTCTCCTCCACAGGAGCCTGGTGCCCCTCTCTCTGCAAAAGATCTCATCAAAATCCGTTCATAACCTAGTGAGCAATCGCGCTAACGGACAGACAAACCCAACTCCTGGACATATTTTGGCCCAAAATTTAAAATCCTCGTGCAGCACCTGGGTCAGAGAAACATGAGCGTCATCTGACCACTGCTCACCCCTAATTATCCCTGTGATGGTACACTCCTTAGCAGAGCAGGAGGACCCTGACAGAGGGATGTGAATAAAGAGGATATATCCAATGAGATGCAGTAATGTAGGTCACAGAAATGTCTTCGAACTGATGTGCCGTCCCTCTCTTTGAGGCTGTGGTTTCCATGGTAACAGGCTGTGTGAGGATGGGTGAGGGAGACAAAAAAGTGAAGGTCCCTTTAATCCTGAAATCCTAAATTTAACAGTCGCATTTTTGCAGAGCAGAGAATTCAGGAGAAACACAAGTTTCCAATAATTTTCCTCTCATTTTCTACCTTTAATTTTCTTTTTCCATCACCTCTGTTTTCCTTTTGTGTCATTTTCCCCCTGTTTTTCTTCATATTCTACTGAATCTGTGTGTAAAATATGAACCGATGAATAATTCATAAAGGACTGCCTGTGATCTTGTACATAATCCTGTTTTACCACCTCCCCCCCCTCAAATATTCAGATCAGAATCCTCGACCTTCGTGTCGTGAAAGCAGCCTCACACTCAGCAACACACACTTTGTCTTTTTATTGATTATACCTCATGTTATTTTATTATATGCTTTACTGCAGTTGCATTTAATTTAACAGTTCTATCCAACACACAGACATACTAACGTAACTGCTGCACCGCCACGCTCTCATTCAACGATTCTCTGCAGCACAGTGCTGCAAAGGATTATGGGGCAACAGCGAGGATCTATTTACAGAGTGTGTGTCTGCGCCTTGTGATACTGTGGTGACTGTCGGTGACTGGCAGAGTGACAGACAATTGAACTCTTTCTTTCTTAGACAAGAGGCCACAAAGGACGATGAAGCCGAACACATTTGTAATGATTTCATAAAAACTCTCTTTGCTCCCTTCTTTTTTGTGTGTCAGTTTGTTGCCAGTGAATGCCACACGGCTGAATCCACCAGAAGGATCATCAAAAACAAACTCATTTAAATATGATAAGTGTCATATTAAATGGGAAACAGCCATAACATTTTTTTGTATATTTAATCTTGTTGCACCATCTTTAAAAACAGTCACATAACAGTAATTGATGGAATCCTATATGGTAAAACATTATTTCACATTTTATTTCATCACTTTGAGTATTTTCCCAAATGAAATATATTTACCACATCCTGGCTCAGCAGACCAGACTCCGTTACATCATCAGGAGACTTTTTTTAAATTTGAGCTGAGAAAGAACTGAAAGAGTCAAACCGGTTTCTAAAGAGCTTGTCATCAAATCTACAGCGTGACACCACACACACACACACACACACACACACACACACACACACACACACACACACACACACACACACACACACACACACACACACACACACACACACACACACACACACACACACACACACACACACAGTATATTCCCATAGGAAAGTTCATCCATCTATCTATCAGTTTATTGGCAATGGAAAAGTCAAAGATGTTGATTTTAAAAGGTTTTATATATATATATATTTTTTTTAGTGTAGTCTTTGAAAGTTGTTACCAAATTACAAACTAATTACAGCTTCAGGACATATTTGGAAAATGCAGTTTGTGTTGTGATTCCCTGCTCATTACCAAACAGCAGACAGAGACCAGCTGGTGAGCATAGCGGAGCATTTAGCGGCTGCAGAGCCAGATATTTCCCTTAGAAGGAGGTGGAGACCAAAAGGAGAGATAAAAAATTGAATATTGGACACAAATACGACTCTAATGCTAATATCAATCTATCAGCATGGATCTGATAGCAAACATCTCATAAGGTTGAATATGTCAGTGTTGTGTTTACTGTTCATTCTGCTGCTCCCTACTGGCCAAAAGAAACGCCAGTAAAACCTGGCTTTGGCATAATTATGAATGTCAACCTGTAACAATGTCTTCAGTCTTTTTGAAAGCATTCTTTAGTGATATGGTGTGTTTTATTGACTTTGTATTTTTTTAAATAGATTGTGGTCCTTGTTTCATCTGTTTGTTGTAGTTTCTATCTGCTGACATTATTTTACATCTCTTTGCAGATGTTTTTCATTTCTTTGTGGTTGTTTTCCGTCTCTTTGTGGTTGTTTTCTATCATCTCTTTGTGGTTGTTTTCTATCATCTCTTTGTGGTTGTTTTCTATCATCTCTTTGTGGTTGTTTTCTATCATCTTTTTGTGGTTGTTTTGTGTCTCTTTGTGCTTGTTTTCTATCTGTTTGTGTTTGTGGTCATTTCACATCTCTTCGTTGTCTTTGTGGTCCTTGTTTCGTCGGTTTGTTGTAGTTTCTATCTGCTGACATTATTTTACATCTCTTTGCAGATGTTTTTCGTCTCTTTGTGGTTGCTGTGGTCAGTTGCGTCACTGCTTAGTGGTTTTATGTCTCTTTGTGGTCATTTTGTGTCTCCTCATAGAAATATTAATGGTCACTACATTCAGATTCTCTTACTTCAGGGCCATTCATCCCTCGGGCCCCGGGGGGCCGATGTACGACATACCTAGCTGTAAAAATCAGGGTGACTGAGCCCAGTTTCTATTCACACAAGTGGCGTATCTGCTGTTACTGTTAGCACTCAGGATGCTATTGTGCAGTACAAGCAGGCCTGACAGCACACCCACACACACACACACACACACACTTTGCTCTAAAGCTTAGGTGGAGCAGTGCTTTCCTGCGTACATTCATTCGTCCTCCACCCTCGTTCTTCCTGCAGTCTGTCCATTCTCATTTCCTCCATCCTTCTTCAATGTCCCCTCTCTTCCCCCCATCCTCCTTCATCTCTCTCTCTCTCAGGAAAACACACCATGCCACAGATGCTGCTGTCATCCCCATCCATTCCTCCATCCATCCACCCATCTCTCCATCCCTCTGTCCTCTTACCCCACCCCCCCCAAAAAAGAGGCAGCACTCACCATGTTGTCCTGAGATGCAGGCGATGAGTGAGTCTGTTTTCCAGCCTGAAGCCATTGCGTCATGATAGCGTCTTGTTTGCTCCCTCTGCTCTCTGCTGTGTGTGTGTGTGTGTGTCTGTGTGTGTGTGTGGGAGTGTGTGGGAGGGGGAGGATATCATCGTCACAGCAACACCAGCAGCTTGCAGCAGCAGCAGCACCAGACTGAGGAGGGGGAGAAGGGGAAAAAAGGTGGAGGAGGGAGAGGAGGGCGTCCACCAATGGGGAGCAAGAGAAGGGAGAAAGGGAGGGAGGTGATTGATTCATCTGTCTGTCAGATAGTGTAGTTGTATGAGGCTCTTTATTAGTATCTTTCTCTCCCCTCTGAGTTCACTATAACAACTCTATATGATTATCTTTAAATGAATAAACAGCAATATTTTGAAACACATTAAACCAATTGAATTAATTAATTAAACTATGAGCTAAATAAACAAAAGAAGAAAGTCTAATTCTAATATTACATCAATTCTGATTAATTTATTATCACTATTGTTACGTAAATGAATAATAATAATCATGATTAGTATTATTGTAATTATTATGATTATTATTATTGTAATTATTATTATTGTTATTGTTATTATTATTTTGTCATCTTTTTGGTTAAGCATATATTGCTATTATTAGTATTGGTATATATGAGACAGTGTATATTATAAATCATTTATATGATTGTGTTATTGATGTTTATTTCTTTTAATTATACAGTACACATAATTTGACATAATGTACCAGACAAAAGTTTGGACAGTGTGAGATTTTATTCTCATCCAACATGTCAACCATGAACAGTGGACTTTTATCAACTTCCTGTTTCCTGTGGAAACAGAGAAATTTGCCAAGCTGCCATGGCTACACCTTTTTTGAAAAAAACATTGATACATTTTCATCACGTTCAGATTCTACTGTACCAAATTTCAAATAAAAAATCTCTAAATTGTACAGTAAATTTAAAATGGACAGTTTCCTGTTATGTTTGGGGCATGGCACCAGGAGAGTTTTTTGTAGCTTTTGATCCGATAGACATGTGTACCAAATTTCGTACCCCTCTCTGAAACGTATGTATATCGGGGGCTGTTTGAAAAGAATTCAGTATTCCTCATGGTGTCTCGGTTCACCCTCCAGAACAGTAGGTGGCGGTAATGCGTCAGTTTAACGGCCGCCATGATGGAATAAAAGGAAGCTGCGCGCTGACCTCGTTCATTTGAACCTGCGGAGGAGTCCTGGCTGCAGGCGGAGAACCTCTCTCACACTTTCACGGTAAACTTTTTTCTAAAATCACATTTAAGTCGTCAAATAGAAAACTGTGCGTGTCAATTACGATATGTAGAAATATAAGTTTAAGTAAGTAAATATAAGTAAGGCGAAATTTACCATAGACGTGGAGTTTATTTAACGGATGGCTTTAGATTGGAGGAGAAGAAAGTCCTCGTGTTGAAATGGCGAGATCAAGTTTGAATAGTAAGTAAAACCTTAGCAGTGAAGCTAGTTTGTTACTTGACTGCCTGTGTTTGGGATAATCCTTGGTTTTAAAATTTAAAATGGTGAACATGTAGGTAATTAGATATTACACGTTTTTCACGCCAGCCATAGGCTATGCTAGCTGTGCTACTACAGCTGCTGCTTCTCCGCTCCAAGGTGGTGGTATTGTACGGAAGGCCAAGAGGGCCAAAGTTCTCACTTTTGCATTTTAATTGTGTTGGAATAATTGGAAATTTAAAATCCTTTTTGTATGTCTTTAGAAATGTTCTTTTGTGCTGTTTTTTTAACGTCATAGATGCAGAAAAACGGACGAACGTAAACGTTGGTTGATTAACATTTTTTTTGAATCATGTAATTTTAATGTTCCAATTACTAGTTGCTATCGGTGCATTAGCGACCTTTAATTTGAGAGGTAATTTATTAGCACTAACCCTAATAAGTATGCACCATCTTTTAGTGGATGTAGGGAATGTACGGGTGCCATGAATGATGCTAGGTTAGCTTTGTCCATCTGCGCTGTGATGACATTATTTCCTGCCATTCGTAGTTTCCACCAGAGGTCTGCAGACCAAAGATGGTCCAAACCTTCCTTGGATGTCTGAGCGCTTTTTCACGTGTCACCCACTGAAATTACAGATTAGTTATTAGCAGCTTAACATGGACTAATGGTCTTTGTCAATGGCTCCAGAGCTTTGAAAATTTTACTTCTTACGAAGGAAAGCTTTTTAAATAAGAAACTTCAGTAGCTGTGTAAAAGCTGACATTTGTTTTATACTGGATTTGTTGTTGTTTTAACAGGGTTACACCAGTCACAGAAGATGATGGCCTTCTGGGACACCGTACTGAAATGTCTCAGCTGTGTTATGATGGATGATGTGAATTCCTCCTCAAGATGCAAAAATTCAGCTCCACTGATCCTGGAGACAGGTGAGCTGATTGGTTTATTTATGAGTTTGTTGATTTTGGCTACCAATCGGATGAAACGACTAACGTCCTGAAGTCTCGGGGCATTTTTTCAACATCTTTTCGCTGTGATGATGTTTTTTCCTGCCATTCGTAGTTTCCACCAGAGGTCTTTAGACCAAAGATGGTCCAAACCTTCCTTGGATGTCTGAGCGAACAATAAGTTTATAACTGGTTGTCACATTTTGACACTTTCAAATCTAACTTTATATTTCTCATTTTCAGGGTGAAGGTCTCCATGGCGATGCTGTTGCCTCCAATAAAAGTCAGATCAATGAAAACGCCATTGATGGAGTTTAACGCCTCTAAAGCCCGTATGTATTTTACTTAAAATCTGTTAAATCTTCCTCAGCTTTGTGTCGCTGTGATGATGCTTTTTCCTGCCATTCGTAGTTTCCACCAGAGGTCTACAGACCAAAGACGGTCCAAACCTTCCTTGGATGTCTGAGCGACCGAAGAGAGCAGTGATAATTTTTGTCTGAAATATAACTAAATGACTAAATAGATCTCAATCTTACTTTCAGGCTGGATGCTAAAGGAGTGTCAGGATATTGGTTGAGGTTTTCATCACGAGTCACCTGAAGGCCGTCACATGTGAAGTACAGTGTACAGTAGGTGTGTATCTCTGATCCGTGTCCAGGGGTCCTTTAAGTAGTCTTTATTTATTCAAGTTGAATGATCTTTGAGATGAAAAACGTGGTGTCGGTATCATGAATCAACATACCCAGGATATCTTCATCTAGCTTTACTAAACCCGACTCTTTAGCCCAGTTTTAACCAATGTTACAGCAGCATTTAGAGCTGAAACGGCAACTAATTTGATTTAATCTTTATATTAAAATTGGTTTGTTTGTGAAAAAGGATTCTCCTACTTTTATTTTGGTTTTCTATTGAGTTGATAAAGTAATAATTGCAATTTCCTAAATGAGATTGAAATAAAAAATGTTAAATTGTTAAATATATTTTAAAATTTTAAATTTTGAAAATTTAACTTTAATATATGCCATTAACAATAGTTGTACTGTCTTTGCTGAAATGAACCTGTGATGTAATCCTTAGTATTTCATGTTTGTGTTAAAGACTTCAAATTCCTTTGAAAATACCAGGGGAGTAAAAATGCTGCCATGGCTGTTCTGTTAATGAAACTTAATGAGATGACATCTTTCTAATAGCCTGATTACATTTCTCTTCAAAGCTGGAAGCCTCCGCCGTCATGTTTCTGTCCAATCAAAGGAAGGGTCACTGGTGATGGTCGTTAGCTGGTATGTCATTTTTTAAGTCCAGTCTGACTGTAATATGCAGACTGACCACCTTCAGTTCGCTGTGATGATGTTTTTTCCTGCCATTCGTAGTTTCCACCAGAGGTCTGCCGACC
Organism: Chaunax sp. Z400; assembly: GCA_037577475.1. Classification (NCBI taxonomy): domain Eukaryota; kingdom Metazoa; phylum Chordata; class Actinopteri; order Lophiiformes; family Chaunacidae; genus Chaunax; species Chaunax sp. Z400. Next base: position 21,200,875 of record CM075183.1, read on the forward strand.
AAAGATGGTTCAAACCTTCCTTGGATGTCTGAGCGAACTCTGTTCTAGTTGTGACGATCAGATCAAAATGTCTTCTGTTGGCTAATGTTTCTTTTCCCCCACAGGTTAACCAGGGACAAGGAGCTACATGGAGCAGTGCCGGTTCAGAGGGAGGAGTCCTTTACAGTTTCACTGCAGAGACTTCTTTTGGTTTTTTTAGTATAAAGATGCAACTGTTGCTGAGATCTCTTCTGAGTAGAAATGAGGGCTTTGAGACAACCTGCAAGCGGCGACTTGGAAAGATTTCACTTTCAAGGGAGGAGTGATGATACACACTATGAACTCGAAAGCAAAGAATTTACTTGAACCACAAATGAGAATTTATTATTCCATCACTTTTGTTTTTAACCCATGTGTTGCCTTCAGGGTCAGAAATGACCCTCCACCGTGTTTGACTTTAGAGTTTAGGAGTAGTAAAAGCGAAACAAATGTCTTGCTAGATGTGACTTCCACCCTGTAAATGATATAAGAATACATCATTATGGTGTAAAATGTTTCCTTTAAATAAGATGCATTAAAAACCAACTTTGGACATTACCGCTTATTTCTTTAGCTGAAATTTAACGACGCCTATGAAGTATTTTTAGCTGCAATAATAATGAGATAATGGGGAAATATTAATTTTATTGTGATTAAATGCAGTTGACTTTAAAGGAGGAAAACAGTCAAACATTTGCTGCATGTGTCATAAAATGAACACAACCATCTCCGTCTGTTTATACACAGGTGTCCCATACTTTACCCCATCTCCCTGTTCAATGGTCTACAATTCTTTTCCATGTAGATTTTGTTTGTGATTTAAATTCAAAGTAATCTGTATTGAGGAAACCTTGTTTAATTTCTAACTGTTCAAGACAAACCCACTTTTTTATTCATGTCTTCATTTCAAACGTAAAAAAAAGTCTTGATTGTAGGTAATATTAAATAAAATGAGATATACTCGGTATGTCAATCTGTAGTTTTGTTTTTGTCAAGCATATCTGATGTATATGTACTCTATGCACTGTATTATTGGATCTCCAGGTGTAACATAAATTGATAATTCTTCCTTTTAAAATGTAGATTTTAATTTTTTTTAAACTTTAATGGACAGATGATTTGTCTTAAAATCTTCCGTATAGCATATATCAAAAAACATTCACCAGAGGAATCGATATGTTATAATCTGATTAATCTAATGTACATGTTTTTGCGGAGGTCGGGGGGGAAATGTCCTCCGATGACTCCCTTTTTTCTCGATTTAAATAGTCCGTCGTACCGACTTTTCCAGTAAAATTCTAATTTTCGGATTATTCCGACATCACCTGAATGCACCATCAGTGGTCTTCCGTGCCGTGACGTCAGAGAAGTGCTGTCATGGCAAAACTAACCTAGCCTAGCTGTAGTTTGCCGGTTAGCCTGCATTAGCGGCTAGAGAGTAAACAATGGCGGGTGTTCATCCTCAGGTACGTAGTCTCGCGTTAATAGCGCAGCTGTGCACACGACATAACCTGTAAGGATGTTACTTAAAACGTGTTTATAAGCTATAAAACTGGTTAGCGGTGGCTAACTATCTATCGCTAGCTTCTGAACGTGCTGTCAGTAATCAAACTTGTTGGGACGTGGCAACAATAAGAAACGTGTCATTTAATGTTAGCTTCACTGTTTTATTCTATGTAACCGGGCTGTTACGTGTTATTGAGCGTAGTAAATTGTGTTAACCTACATAAACCTGTCCAGTGAGACCCACAAACCCCTCAGCTGCTATTTCTGTCCCCTCCTCTATTCCAGGACGACCTGCTGAAAATGACACACAGAGAAAACTGGAAGTGAGTAGTGGCTGTTGTGCACCAGCTTTATGTGCTGTTTACTTATAAATACTGGAATATTATAATATTCTCCATCCATCTTTGCTGTCCCCTCGTTTGTTTTCTGCCTGCTGCTCTCTGACTGTCCTCCTGCCAGGGTGCAGCATGAGCGTCTGCATGTGAAGCACAGGGGTCACGAGGCCATGCATGCAGAGATGGTGCTGATCCTCATCGCCACGCTGGTGGTGGCTCAGATAGTGCTGGTGCAGTGGAAGCAGCGGCATCACCGGTCGTACAACGTGAGTTTGAAGAGAGGACATGCGGACACATTCAGGCTCATTTAAGGCCCATTTATGCTCCCTCTACGTACGTGAATGGATACCAGCGTACATATTTCCGTACGTCCTCTACGTCGATATTGATACATTGGGGCAGTGAAGTTTCAAAAGTTTCGACAACAAATATGACGACGGTTGGAGGAGGTTGTGATGATGTACCTAGTAAATACAAAGCATCACAAGCGGAGGTAACAATGTACTCGGCGGTGGTCTGTGGGGTCATTCAATACATCGAGACATGAGGATAGAGAGTTTTTACACTTTATCACTTCACTTTTTTCTTCTTCGTTGTTTCTGTACATATTTGTCGTGCCCTGCTTGAATTGTAGCTACAGTGCTATCATCCATTTCCAGTGGTATTGCCCCATTTCGTCCGTCTCGTCCGTATCCGTAAGCTCTCCGAAAACGTGTCCGATTACGTACGGAATGAACGCAGAAGACGTACGGAGGGCTCTGTCCCTCGCTGTCTTTAACGTAGAGCATAAATGGTCCTGTATTCTCCATCTACGTGCAAAATACATCAGATTCAAACAGCATATCTGTCAACGCCCACATACTTCCATACTTCCAAAACTAAAATTACATTAGAGGGCTTTGCAGTGTAGTCTGCCTGCACACTGTGGATTCAGGTAAGACATGCAGTACATGTCATCTGTACAGATCAGGCAGCAGCAGCAGAAGAATCTGGAGAAGTGAATAAGCGCTTAAATAATCAACTTTAATAATCAGCTGTCCCTCTGCTCCTCAGCTGGTGACTCTGGTCCAGATGTGGGTGGTTCCTCTTTACTTCACCATTAAACTCTACTGGTGGAGATTTCTGTCCATGTGGGGCATGTTCTCCGTCGTCACCAGCTACGTCATCTTCAGAGCCACCCGCAAGCCGCTGTCCTGCAGGACGCCCAGGTGAGACGAGGGCATACGTCCTGGGGTTCATCATCGGTTGTGGCTGCCGCACACGTGTTCATGTCTTTTGATCAAAGGTTTAAAAAAATTGGACAAACGTAAGGCGTTTAGCACATAATGACATTTTAGCATATTGGCAGCCCACTAAACCACAGTTCTGTTTGCTGAAAACAAAAATTGCTTTTAGCAGCTGTCATAATTTTCCTCAATGAAAATTTATCATTTTTAATTTTTCATAATAGTTTAAAGACTGAATTTGAAGAAAACTTGTAGTGCACGGAGTAAAAACTGTTTCTCCAGATCTCTGAACAGCTTCCTCCTCTGAAGCTGCTTATCAGACAAAAAGATCACGTCATGATTCCCAAATCTAGTGCAGATAAGACTGTAAATTCAAGGCCCATGTAAATCCTAATATGATCTAACATCTACACATGAGGAGACTAGAACAGAACACATTCCTGATATCAGCAGATCAAACTTTAATATGTTTATGATAATGATCTGAGGGTTTCAGTCTGTTGGTTGGACAAAGCAAGTCATTTCTATATGTCATTATGGGCTCTGGGATCAGCATTTGTCACTATGAAAAGAACTGTCAGATTAATTGCAATTGAAAGGAGCCACTAGATGGAGCCCCAGTTCATCTAGATTTGGAAAAGAGCTGCAACAATGAATACAACAGAAGATGATTTTGATAAACGGCTAAATTGCGTCTGTCTCCGCTCTTCAGGATGGTTTACAAATGGTTCCTGTTGATCTACAAGCTGAGCTATGCCGTGGGCGTGCTGGGCTACCTGGCCATCATGTTCACCATGTTCGGCTTCAACGTCTTCTTCAGGTGAGTCACTGCTGACGGTAAGTCCATCCATCCTCCAAAGTGTTACCTGACTGAACTCTGGGGAACATCCAGAGCTTCTATGCAGTCGTTTTAAAAGGAACTGTTCAGCTGATGGAAAGTCTTTTTAAACTTGTGGAAATATCTTGTGTACTAACAAACATGGTTGATGACAAGACCTCCTCCAGCTCTGATAACTGATAAAAACAAATAGTCTTTAGAACAAACGAGAGAAACCCTGAAAGGTTTTTTGCAGATTCACTCCCAAAAACCCTGATATAAAAAGACATTTAAAATTAAATGTGTTGCCGTTACATGTTAATCACAGCACTTAAAACGTATCCCTGGCTGGTTGAGCAGTTAAACATTAGACCTGTATAACTAAGAGGCTGTAAAGTCTGAATGTCTGATGGCTTTGTAGAGTCTGGAGACTCAGTGGAAGTCCAGTTGGAAAGGTGTAGACAGGAATTCTATCCTTTTACCGTCTCTGTGCAGGATCAAGGCGGAGGACTCCATGGACGTTGGTGTAATCATGCTGTTTTATGGACTTTACTACGGCGTCATGGGCAGAGACTTTGCTGAAATCTGTTCGGACTACATGGCTTCTACAATCGGGGTAGGACATTATTTTAGTTGATGCTACTAGCTTTTAGCGTGGACATAAATAAATAAAAAAAAGTTAACAGAGTTTTAAATGCAGAGTATGTAGTTTTGTGCTGCTTTGGCGATGTAGTGAAGCAGCACGGGATCATGGGATATGTTGTCTTTATTCTTAACACTTAACTATTCTTATCTATCTCATGGGAATCAGGCAGAAATGGTCACAGACTAGGTCAAGTTTGGAGCGGTAATGCTAGCTGCATGGTTAACCAAGCTAGCTGACGTGACTCCAGCAGGTCATGTTTTATTCACGGTCGTCACGTTCTCCGGCTTCCCTCCTGCAGAGTCATTACATATTTAAGTTTTGTTCAGCATCAAATCCAGTGATAGTTGGCTGTGCATACATTGGTGCACTGCTGCTGCTGCTGCCGCTAATAGCTAATGGTTGATATTCAGTACTACAACAAGGGAGGCATGCCTAGCAGGAGCCTGACCAACGACATCTGCGCTGTGTGCGGTCAGAGGATCCTGGTGGACGTGGAGGAGGAAGGATTCATAGAAGACACCTACCAGCTTTCCTGTGGACACATGTATCCTAACAGTCATCAGATCCCAGCTGGAGCCTCGAGTTCATACATGTCTTTAAATAGTAAGAGATTCGAGGCTACAGTGCACTGCTGAAACAACTAATGATTGATTGATTATTAAAATGGTCAATGACTGATTTTTGCCTTATATTCTGCTCAGGTTTTGCCTGATATTATATCAGATATTGTTGGCCTGCCTGTAGATTTCACTGTTAGAATATCTTTCCCACTGTATGAACACATAACGGTAGCCTGATGCGCTACAGTATGACTGCCTTAACATAGCCAACGCCTTCAGATTCCACGAGTTCTGCATCCGTGGCTGGTGCATCGTGGGTAAGAAGCAGACGTGTCCGTACTGCAACGAGAAGGTTGACTTGAAGAGGATGATGAACAACCCGTATCCTTTTTACTGTCATTGTGTGTTTGGCTGAGTGATGGCGGCTTGTCTAGACAGGAAGGCGCACAACATTTCCTGTTTTGGCCTGTTGGATCTGCTGTACAACCAAAACACCTCTGGAGAAAAGCATGTTCTTGTCATCTCTCGTTTATCTTAGAGCTCTCCTTAATTCATTCATCTCCTACCAGCTGGGAGAAGACACACGTTCTGTACGGGCAGCTGCTTGATTGGCTCAGATACCTTGTCGCCTGGCAACCCATCATCATCGGTATCGTCCATGGGATCAACTTCTCCCTGGGCCTGGAGTAGATCCCTGAGGAACACCGCTGTGAGTACATCCTGGAATTGTGGAAAAAGTGTCGCCGCTTTAAGGAACTGGTTCCGGCTGATTTTGAAGTTTTCTGTTTCGGTACATTCAGCTGAACACTTGCACCGCAGAGCGATCGCCGACGGGTTGGGTCAGTGCTGAGGACACTGTGACGCCAAAACCGCTGCCAACGTCAAGCACAGATGGAATGTTTACGATTCATCTGGTTCAGTGTATGAAAATGTTGCCGTCATGCTTTATTCATCATTTTTAGTGTTTTAAAGTTTATTTGCACACGCCTCACTTACACAGGTGTTCTTTTAAAAGACAAAAAGGACAATTCTGTCCAAGAAGTGTTACATAATCTGATAATGTTTCATGAACTTCGTTTATTTGGGATGTTTTGTTATGTTTAATTTATATGAAGCTAAACCTGATGTTGTTCCTGTGGCTGATCCTCCGTAATGTAAACGGTCAGGAATGTAGACGAGACTCGACTTCACCTTCAGGAAGTTAAAGAATCACATCATGAAACAGGTGATTTTCCTCCAACATGGCTGCCCCCATCACTATGGTAACCACCCGCCATACATTCAGTAGGAGGAGTGAGGGTTTGTTCAGATCCGTGAGGAGTGCCTTGTCCTGTGCTGAAGTTCTGTAACAGGAAGGAAACTTCCTTCATCGCTTTGTTATCAAGACTGCTGCTAATATTTATTAAATATTTATAAAACCTCATCTGTGTGTCAGGATATGTATTTAACTCAAATGATCACCTCCAGTAGGAGGTCGTTTTTTCACTCATGTCCATTTGTTAATCTGCAGGATGACACAGAAACAGCTGGAAGGATTTCCATGAAACTTGGTGGAGCGATCAGGCAGAAAAGAGTTCATTCTGTTCTTTACATTTTCTTTAACATCCCAAGAATGTGTCTTTTTGACATTTTGTACATTTATTGCTATATATTATGAAATAAAACGACATGATCATGTATCAGGAGGGACTTTTTCAACACACAAATCTCATTTTTGCTGCTCAACCCTTGTGATTTTTTTTGGTCAGGGTAACAAAGTACTTTTGTATCAGTAATAGATTACAGTTAAGGTCAGGTCCACACTAAGCCCACTAAAACCCCATTTATTTTTTTCCCCTGCTCTTTCGTTCATACCAGAACTTTCCAAAAATATGTGGCGTAAAATCACGGAGACGACTTTCTGTGTTTCTATTCGTACATATTAAATTAAGGGCGGTGCTAAGGTAAGTAAGGGTGCAACACATAAAAGGCAGGGAACCAGCTTACAAATCTGCAGCTTTTATTATTAATAATGAACACAATGGATCTGTATTTTCTCCTGTCGCATGTTTTCTGGTTAGAATAAGTTGTGTGAAATACTCCTCCACATCCTTTTCATTAAAAGGTGGCACAAGTCGGCTGTTCCGAGCTAAATCAAACTCTTTTGAGTGTTGACCCGATATGGAGCTCTTCACGTTCCACCTGTTTGCTCTAGCTTGAGCCTCACATCTGGCTCCTTTAGTCTCACTTTAGTGTCAGGATCAGTGTTGCCCTCGTCACCCATCATCAGTGAGGATCCGCTTCTTCAATAAACCAGTGACTCCAGCCTGTTTTATAGCTTCTTTCCTACTTCCTGTTGTCACTGACTTGCCAAATTGAGCAATTTGTATTAGGTCTGCTTTTTTTTTGCACAAATTGCACTCGTCCCAAGAACGACCCACAAAATACCTGCACAATAACAGGTTTATTTCATATTTCCCGGACGAGCCCCCAATTGTTACGTCTCCCCAGAAACAACCTGATAGACGAGGTTCTCTAGTTGGGAAACTAACAAAAAACTGCACAGTTAAGAGGGTCAAATGAAAAATGGGCCCCTTAGGTTATGAAGGGTGGCAGTGGAAAATATAACTCCCTAAAACCACCAACTGATTCTATCAGAATGATTCACAAACTTAAGAATGTCCCCAAATCAAAAGGAACCAAAATTGGGAGTCACTGTAAAGGGGGGTAACAAAATGGTATGAAATGAAAGCTGACTGAAAGAGGAAATCCCTCTGCACAGTTTTCAATAAAGAAAAGAAAAAAACTTCCAACACATGCACACAAATCAAATTCCCACCCAGAAACAAACGCAGAAAACCAACTGGTGGTGTTGACTCCCTTGAGACACTCGACCAACTTAGCAAATTGGAACCAACCTCCTCATATAACCTCCCAGCCAGGCTGATTGCCATCAGCTGAGGGAGAATCACAGGTGGACCCAACAGATCCTGACGAGCAAGGATGATGGAAGCCTGCAATCTAGATTTCAGGATTCCACTGACCATTACACTACATGTGCTTTGTGTTCACTGAGGTTTATTAATTCAAGTTTATAAACGACAAAAACTCAAAAACATGTGTTCAAATTTTCCAATAAACCAGTAGCAAGAAAGCCTCTTGTGTCTTTGATTGATTGAATTGTTTTGGTAAAAATTCATATATAAATTGATACAAATACAGATGAATACCGAGGATAACACATAAAGTATAACATACTTATTTACACTGTGGTCCAGCCTGCGCTTGGTGGAAACTACCATGACAGTAATGCAGTCTAGGACCAAGAGAACAGAAGAGAAGTTAATATGAGAAACAAAACTTTATTACCAGAACTATCAACAAGCAGTAAATATCTCCATGATGTTGGTTCATATTTCCATGTATCAGCAGGATGGTAATTATATGCCATAGAAAACGTTCTTTGTGTTCGTTTTAGTTCAAGTGAAATAAAAGTGTGAAAATGCCTATGATGTAAAGACAGTGAATGAATGAATGAAAATGGTGGCAACAAACCGCTTTGTTTTCACCCTTTCACTAAAGCTGTGAAGTGTTTTTGCTCCTTCGTTTCCTCTTATTCCCTCCGCTTCTTTTTCTTTAAGCCTCCCTTTCTCCTCGTCTTTTTCTTTCTTTTAGCTACTTGTTCACTTCCCTCCATCTTGTTCTCTTCTATTTCTCTACATGCCCTTATGTGCTCACATATCTACTCATAACTTTGACTTTCTCTCTCAGTCATCCTCCTCTTCCCTTCTCAAAGTGTTGCGGAGACTCCTCCAGAACTCGGCGACCTTCTCCTCCTCCTGAGGCCACTCCAGGTAGGTGGTGGAGCTCATGAGTTTGCGTAGTTTACAGAAGCGTTTTGGGATGTCGTCTTTGGACAGCGGTTCGAGCAGAATCAAGATGGCGGGGTCTCCACCGGCATTCCCATCCAAAAGCCAAAAGTGGGAGAAGTCCAGCTCATAGCGGCACCAGTCAGACCGGACAAAGTTCTCAGAGAGGACAAAGATGGTTCGCCGGCTGCGTTCCATGGCGCTCATGATATTATCCACAATCCAGTGTCCCGGACGGAAGTCCCGCTTGTGGAGGCAGAGGGTTATTGGCCGATGGCTCCTGGGATTCATGGAGTCTTCATCATTCTCCCTGTCGGAGTATAAACCAGATGGTAGTTTATGTTTACTCACAGGTTTACATTTGGCCAAATGGTTACAAAATGTGGCCACATGGTCGTGACTCGCAATCGTCACCTCTTTGATTAGAAACGTCAACCTTTATTTCATGTCATACCCATCTTACTCTCCTGTCTATTTACCTGTCAAAATTCAAAAACATAATAGTTTAAAAAAATCTAAATCTGAAATCATTTATTCTGCTTTTTCATAAGAATTTCTTGTTTCTTGGCCAGTGGCCTAACTTTCTGCTAAATCCTGATGAAATCTGGTCTGTTGCTTTGTAACTTTTGAGCTATCTCGCTAACAGAAACATAATAAAAAGTTGAATTAAATATTCTGATGTTACCTTGGCTCCTCCAGTTCAGGTACCAAGAAGTTTTCCACCCATCTAGCATCTCTCTCGCTGTAGGACACAAAGGCGTCAAACGATAGCAGCGCTTCTGAACCTGTTCCATCTCTGTGTTGTCGTCGCCGGGAGTTACGCTTGGCCTTTAGCCACGCCCACATCATCTTGACGTACCAGAAGGCATGGAGGCGCCACAGTAGGACACACACCAGAATGGCAACAAACAGCGCCATGCCACAGCACACAGACACAAACAGAACCCGATGGCACTCAATGGCGGAGAGGCGGACATCGCCCACCGGCTCTCCCTGCAGGTAGAGAGGAGAGTCACAGATGTAGCTCTCCTCTCTGTCTGTTAAATGCACGTCTCCGCCTCCTTTAATGACAGACTGTAGGAAGTCTACAAAGTCACAGGTGCAGACAAATTTGTTCTGACCCGCCTGGAGGCTCTGGAGTCGCCTGTATGACTGGAGGTCTGAGGGGCCAAACATGTTCAAGGTGTTTGACTGTGGGAGAACAAGAATGGATCATACTGGGGAATCCAAAGAGGATTCGATGAGGAATAGTGAGATGTGATTGGCCCTTACCTGTATTGTCAGTGTCTGCAGACTAGGGAACAGACATCCAGACGGCAGCCTCAGAAACTTGTTCCCGTGGAGGTGGAGCTCTCTCAGGGCAGGCAGGGGCAGAGAGAAGTCTTTGAGGTCATTATAGCTCAGATCCAACACCTGGACAGGATAGAGGAAACTGTTATGTTTGTGTTTTGCTGCTGTTTTTGCTGTGACATGGTTCGTTCTCTGTACCTCCAGAGTTGCGGGTAGACAGGGCGTGATGTTTGGAAGTTTGGCCCTGGAGATGTTAAGGTATCGCAGGGTGGAGGGCCAGGAGCAATCCTGGGGCATGAAGCTGTATCCATTCCTGCTTAGGTCCAGGTGGGTCATTTTGGAGAGCTTCACCACCAGTCGGCTCACAGTGGAAAAAGACTGGACAGAAGAGGGACATTTGATTCCTTCGTCAAACCCAGGGCTTCGTTTTTAAAGGTATTCTACATTTTTACTTTATAAACACAACAGGTGTGTCCTCTACTGGTTATTGTTCCTGCTGGCTGTACTTCTTGGTGGCTATTAAAAAAAAACATCTTATCATAACCAGAACCGCACTCGGTGGAGCACATAATGCGGAGGAAAGTTATAATCATTCCTGGATTCACCTCTCTATCCAGATCCACACAAATATTTAATGTTTTTTTTTATCTGAGACACGACCCTACCTGCTACCAGAAGTTATGTTTGAGCATAATTGGGGAAAATGTTGACAAATGCCCTATCTAGCCACATTGAAGGAGGATCTACACTCAAATGTATTGGATTTGTCCCTGACTCTAGTCCAACCTCTGCAGAAAATATTGTGAAATTTGGTTCCTAATTTATTGAGTAATCCTGCTAACAACCAAACTAATAAACAAACAAACAAGCCAGTCAACAGACAGGTGAAAACATAACCTCCTTGATGACGGTAACTTTCCAAAAAGGCACCTTCAGAGTGTTTCCACTGATGTTTAAAACTCGGAGGTCCTTCAGAGTGCCGTCACCATCGCACAGCGTCTCCGCCAGAGTCATGTCAGTCAGCAGGTTGTCGGACAGGTCCAGGTACTGCAGGTTCTCCAGCAGGCGGGATGTAACACACGGAATCACATACACCTGAGGGTCAAAGACAGCCAATGACGCTCAGGACATTGAAGTGATCGTGGGCTTGCAGTAAATGTCGTTTGTGAACATCTTTTTTTTTTGTAAAAAAAATGACCATCTTTACCCAAACACAGTAAGTGAACCACAAAACATATACCCAAGGCCAGGTATTTAGCAGCAATCAGATTTTTCTGAAAGAGGTTACAAAGTGCTTCACAGAAACGGAAAAGATGAGGGTAGCAGATAAAACATGGTAATAAAACAGTTTTCATCCTTACATACTTCCTGTTCACCTTGTTCTTTACCTTGGCGTTGATGGCCGACACCCTCCTGGGATACTGCAGCAGAAATCCCAGCTGTAGAAAGGAGGCAAACTTAAAGATATTCAGCAACACAGCGTTTTGTATGACAAACTCGTCGATGCTCTTATAGTCAGTCCAGCTGGCTTTCTCAAACCTAAAACCAACCAAAAAAGAAAAACTATTAAATCATACATGCAGACATCCATTCAAGAGACAGTTGTTCATTTGTTAATATTATTAACTTTATTTAATGATGTGTTTTTAAATACATTATTAGTGTATTTGCAAAGGTTGTTTTCGTCCCATTTCCAAGGTGTATTGTTTCCATTTTCACATGGATAATTTTAGAATGTATCAGCCGCTGAGATGCTAACACCACCCCACGTTGATGAGTTTGATCAGCATCTCCAACTATTGTGATTGGCTCTCAGGTATGCACATTTACTGTTAGTTCCAGTGTCTCGTTAATGACTGGTCGACCTAACAAACTGCTGCTTTCCTCCGCTCACTGAGCACAGTCAGATCTGTACAAAGTCTAGCAAAGTGGTCGCTAAGTTAATAAAACTTTTATTTTGATAGGTCACGCTAGCAATGGTGTCCTACCTGCCCTCGCCCATCAGGATGACATCATCCATCGCAAAGTAGGTAAGCGGTGCTCCGTCAAACACCACCAGGAAGTCAATAAAGGCCTCATCGGACAGAGAGAGGTTGCGTAAGGTTATGTACCTGGGGAGTGACATTGTAGAGGAGTGACTGGTTTGTTTGTAAAACTGTTTTTAATAGCAGGACTGTGTGAATGATACCCTTAATGAACCTCAGCCACAGGCTTAAAGATGTTTGAATAAAGGCTTGTACATGGAGTATGGGGTAAACGGTAGCCTGAGAGCTAACAACACACACTCACATTACTCTAGACAGCTGTTTGATTGCAGAAGTAGCTGTGAAAGAGTTAAAATATACTGTGCATGGCCAAAAGGATGAGAGGACTTTGGGGTCAGACCTGACTCTCCTCCTGGCTGCCTCTCTGAGGGGCTGAACTGACTGATTCCCAATCAGATGGAGGTCTTCTAGAACCATAGGTGTCTCAGGGTATGATACGTCACCAAGCACAGATGAGGCCAGGGGTTCATTTGTTAAAAATGGACCACGGAGGCTCAAAGTGACACGACCCAGCGGCCAAACTTCTGCTAGAGCACCAGACTCGTACCTGCAAAGAGAAAGAGACAGAAGCGAGACGAAGGAGAGGTAGAGAATAACTCCCAGGGACGAGCTAGTAACTCACTATATTTGCCGTTTTGCCACCGTAGTTATCTCATATCTCACAATCATTTAGCCTCTGGGCTCAACGGGCAAAGCTTCAAGGCTTCTGGTGGAGCCATAGTCAGCGAAGACTTCCTTCTCTGTTTGCTGGTCATTGTTTACAGTCTGATTGACATTACAGTCCAGATGATATTTCAGCTAATGTCTCTAAACATGTATCTGAATATGAATTCAGATCAGTTTTTAAAAGCTACTAAAAAGCTGACTCATTGTTAGAAGATAGCCCATAGATTATTAGATTGCATTTGTACCAGTTTAAAACGTCTGTAGTATCACTCATTGGTTTGTGGACTATTGTTTTGAGGCTTCAAATTTGGCACGGCTATCGCCATCTTGTTTTTTTTTTAAGCCGTTCGAAATCAGTCCATCCATATTTAATATCAGTGGTTCAGCCTCTTATGGTCTCCATGCAAACTTTTTAACTGCAGCAAAATAAATCTTATAAAACATAATTGATCAATACTACTGGAACTAAAAATAAACTAGAAATAGAAAGAGGGCTTCCAATATCTTGTGCCTTGCCAACAGATTCTGTATTCATATGCTGATATCTATTTATACAGATTAGGCTTGAAGTGGTTGCCCAGTATTTTTGATTTGATACCACCACTAGGAGGCACCGTAGACTTCAGACTTCAGTTACTTTTTCCATGCAAACCTCTTCAAGTTGTTAGCATGCACAGTGAGCTCCTCCAGCTGAGTGACTCCAGACAGATCTCCTCTCTTTATCTCCTCCAAAGCAGGACCTCCAAACTGAAGCCTCCTCAGCCTGACCATCCTCTGAAACACTGGCTGAGAGCTGAGGCCGCTGGAGGAGGAGAGGGTGGATAGTATGTATGCATGTACCTAATGTGGACACCTGAACTTCATATGCAGTGTGGAGGTTTTGTCTTCTTACTGTGATTGCAGCTCTTTACCTGTATGGGTTGTTGAGCAGGTTGAGCTGCTGCAAAGCTCCTAGCTTGCTGAACCATTTTTGGTTGAGCGTTGTCAGCTGATTGTCCGACAGATCGAGCTCCTCCAGGTTCCACAGAGAGTCAAACGCTGAGGGCTGGATCACAGTTAGTCTGTTACCTGGAGGAGAATAATGTATATAAATGTAATGAGGGGTTCCACAGGGGCCAATCCTAGGACCATTTATGATCATAATTCTTCTTCCGAGTGTTGTTGTTAGTAGTTTTTAACCATAGCGAGACTTGGACGAGATGTCCTTAAAGTGCTCTAAAAAATTGGATGTCAATTCCGTGAAAACAGGAATTGTTATGACATGTTATCATGTCAAATTATCCATATGTACATTGTTCAACGTATCCCATTTGTCTTCGCCACTAGCATAAAGCAGATTGAGCTTGAGCACATATATGGATTGAAAAACCTCAGAAACGCCACTACTCCTAACTCAATCACTTGTCATGCACTGTGCACATCTATAATATAATAAAATATAATATAATATAATTAATATAATATAATATAATTAATATAATATAATATAATATGATTAATATAATATGACATAATATAATATAATATATTATAATATAATATAATACAATATAATATAATATAATATAATAAAGTATAAAATAATATAATATAATATAAAATAATAGGACTTGTAGTTATTCTTATACCTAAAACCAAGAACATCAGTCTTACTGTGGAGACTCAGGGCCCTCAGCAGTCTGTGGTCTGTCAGATCATCAGCTGTCACCACGCTGATGTTGTTGAAGGCTAGATCAAGAGCCAGGGCATGGTCCGTTACCATGGGAACATGGGTGAATCCGCCATATGAGCAATTACAAGTGAGCAGTAGGTCACAGCGATCGCAGGATGACCTCTCGCCATCAGGTTGTGACTGCTTTCCCCAGCAGATGTAGAGGAGGAGGAGGAGGAGGATGAAGGTGACGTACATTTTGGTTGGTGCTCCCATACTTTAGCGGAGTCGATCCAAATCTGATCAGTCAGAATCATTAAGAGAGACACACACAGACGTGAAAGTAACCAAGGGAGGAAGTGGTGTTTTGATGAAAGAGGAAGTCGTGTGTTTTATTGTGACTTTACCACAGACCTCATAAACAACACAGTTCTCCCAACATGAATGAATACATTAATTAAAGGATTAAAAAAAACACAAAATGAGTTGATCTGTAGTTTATTATTTATTAGAAACAAATTTACAGAACATGTTTATTTTAAAGTAATAAACATGAGGATTTACTGTCATCATTGTTAAAAAGCACCAGATGCTTATTTCAGACACTCGCTCCACCACATATAACATGTTTTCAAATCAGGATCAATCTGGATGTTTGGATATTTTACATTAAGGACAAAAGTAACTGAGACCAGGTGAAATTATTTGATATAAAAACTGTCTGGTAAGAAGAAATAACTTGTCAGATGAAAAATAATGTTTTGATTTAAGATATTTATCTTACTTTGATGTATTTTTTGTAATATTTTTGAATTGATAAATGAAAAACACTTTTTGGTTAAAATGCAGTGTTTTCTTTGAAAAACTATGTCATGTGGAATTTGATCCACTCCTCTACTCACTTTCTAAAAAAAAGATGAAATATAGCTGTTAAATGTGGTTTCCGTTATTCATACTGTAAATGTGCTGGACTGTGACCACAGTGACTTTCTGTTAACCATCACTTCCTCACTGTGAAGCAAACAAGGATCCCAAACAGGTGCGGAAACTAAATATGTTTGTTTAAGGTCTGTGATTTCATAACACAGCACCACATAACCTCTGGACTCAAACAAACTACAGTTGATCAAATTTCCTGACAGTGATGGACTCACAAAGTCTTCAAAAACAGGGTCAAGTGTATCTTTTTTTATTATAGTCCTAATTTAAATGATATTCCAGACAGGATCAACTCTAGATTAAGGTTTACACCCGACTCAAATCAGCTAAATGTTTAAAACTATTCGCCAACCACTGGATTAGTGAAACCATCTCCTCACAAATATTAAAAAAACAAAGCTTTACTTTGAAATTTACTGTGTTTTTCATAACATTTTGTAGATGTGACATCACTAAAAAACAGTAATATTGTAAAGTTTGTCCTCCAGATGAGGATTTTTCCTCATAACAGAACCGCTGTCATTTATTTTTGCAAAAGCCAAAATCTTTTTAGTTGAAATAACAATCACATTAACTACATATGTTAATTATTAAAGACTGTCCTCACAATTATAATTTTCTTTTATTCAACTCATGTTCAATGTTGAATTTTAGCTAATTATTTAAAATTGTGTTGTCACTTTGATCATGTAGACATGTTTATATTTAAAAATATTTTATTCAGTAATTAAATTTAATTCACATTCACTTTAACATCATATATATATGTTCAGTTTTTTTTAAAAGAAGCTGTTTATTACTAATAATATCATACAAAGATCTGATTACATCACTGGCCTCATTGGAGGAAGTGAAAATGTTGTCTTGAAAACAAAAATGATCAGATTGGAAACTATTGAGACAAATGTTCAACAAATGCTGAGTAATCAGTAAACTCTGAGTCCTTTTGCCCTTTTGTTCCTTCATAAAGTCCAGACTGAGGGCCTCCACCCTCAGGTTGGGTAAACTGTCCCAGCAGCTATTGACCAATTTTAGAGGATCAATAAAAGCGGGGGAGGACACCGACCCACAGACGGAGGATAAATACGAGGTCAAATGAGATTTTGGGGACAGAGAAGGGAGTGAAGGCACACTGAAGACAGCTGGGAGAATTTGAAAGAACAACTTTATCGACAAGGGACGATGAGGACGCTGCTGCTGCTGTACCTGTGTGTGTTCGCGGCCTGGGCTGCCGATGAGGAGTATGACAACTACGACACGGTGAGAGTCTCTTCATGTCAGACTGAAGATAAAAAAGTGTTGATTGGATATTATTCCCAATCATCTAGAATATTTATTCTAAATGTAACAGTTCAGTGAACAGGCAGATACATACCTTAATATGAAGTTTGATTTATTTTACTATGTTAGAAACGGTATTTTTGCCTACTGATGACTACAAACTGTATATTACTGAATTTCACTTTTGTCCATTTTTGTCTTGTGTTTCTGTTTATAATTTTATTTGGTATTTTCCTCCACAGGACACCCCGATCTCAAATTCAACGGATGGGAATGTATGTAGAAAACTTACTTACTCACTTACACCACGAATTTAACTTATTTTGATATTTTGTTCTTTTTGTCCTTCATCACATCCTGTTTTTTGTCCCCTGCAGGCAACTCTACATGCTCGGGGTCATCGTCCAGTAACCCACAGGGAGACCTACAGCTCCAGCCGCTATAGTCCACCTCCTATTGGTGGCAGCGGCAGGTACGTTCACACAGACAGTGACAGAAACACCACCATCCTTATGGAATATGCATCTTTTACACTGTAAAAATACTCCATTACAAGTTTAAATACCTCATTCAAGAAGGTACCGTTAAAGTAGCACAATTTATCCAGAAGAGTCATGCTGTAGAGTTGATAGTTTTATTTCCATGCTAAACAAAAACCTAATAAATTATTCAAATTATGACATAATTCCATGTAAACTGGCTGGAACTTTATTTTATTTAGACAGAGACAATCATACAATCTTTTAAAACTTTATTTTCCGACTGAGCTTAAACCTGCAGAGTATTCCTGACCTGCCAAATGACCACATTATTATCATCAGGAATTGCCTCTTGCTCCTCGCTCAGGTATCGCGGCCGTCCCACCACAGCTACAGTCGGAGGCCCACAGGTGCAGGAGAAGGAGGAGCAACCGGAATCCGGAGGATGTACGCATGCCTCAGAGGAGATGGTAGGAGGACACGAGACAATGGTCGCTGAACGAACCAGCCACCAGGGGGTTGGTGTTGGTTTTTTTTCCGTATTTTATTCACTGAAGCAGGTTTTCCATCCACCAGGGTGTTTTGTGTCCTAATGGCTGTGAGCTGAAGACGGCACTGCTGAAGCAAGAGAGAAACATTAAGACGGTAAATAAAAATAAAGGTTCATTTCATCATTTTTAATGACTTCCCTTTTCTGAGCAATGTTTGTAACAATTTGACTGTAAAACCATATTTTTTGGGGTGAAACTTGCTGAAAATATAAATGCATCAAATTGAATTCTTGTATTGTTATGACTGTTGGATCATTTTATTTTTATTCCTGCTTTCAGAGCATTAATCAACTCAAGCCTCTGGTGGATGATTTGTCCAGATCCTCCAACAGCATCTTCAAATACATCACCGATGTTTCCAGCTCTCTGAGGGAGAGACAGAGAGTCATCAATGGTGAGAAATGTTTCATTTAAACAGCAGCAGGATAATATGAAAAATGCATCTATTGGCCCAAATGAGTGCACAAAATACGTCTCTCTCCTCTCAGACAACAGCAGGGTGGTCGGTCAGTACACCGACCAAGTGGAGGAGCAACATGCCTACATCAAGGACACCGTGGACACGGTCTTCCCCTCCAACATTAGAGTGCTGCAGGTAAAAAGGAGCCGTCATCTAAAATCACAGCCGCATCAAAATGTTCAAAGTTACTAATTCTTTTAATGCTTCAAAAATTTCTTGATGTATAGCATCAAACAAAAAGGCATTCACACATTCCACAAACTAAACAAATGCTGTCATTTGAATTTATTTGCCTTAAAGGCAATAAATATGTTTAATGTATGTATGATGTATGATTGATGTATGATGTGGCTGCAGGGAGTCCTGGACAAGGTCAGGCTGAAGATCCAGAAGCTGGAGAAGGCCATCCAAGCCCAGAGGGAGGTATGCAAGGAACCATGCAAGACCAAATGTCCCATACCAGTGGTTTCTGGTAAGTGCAGCGCCCTCTGGAGGGGGATGGATATTGTGAGATTTAATGTATCTTTTAAATGATCAAACATCATATGAGTAATTCATTCATCAGTTCAAATACATATGAGTATAGTTTTTCTATGATTAACTCTCCTGTCTGATTCAGGTAAGGAGTGTGAGGACATCTACCGTCGAGGAGGAAAAGACTCCCAGATGTACCTGATCCAGCCTGATGCCTTTTTCCCTCCATACAAGGTCTTCTGTGATCAGACCACCCAGAATGGAGGTGAGAATATGACCCTCATTAAAATAATTACTGTAACTAACTTGGATTTTTAGGCCTTTGCTAGCGGTGTCTCTGTTTTTATTGCCCCAGGCTGGCTTGTTATCCAGAACAGGCTTGACGGCAGTGTGGACTTTGGCCGACGCTGGGACGAATATCGACGTGGTTTCGGCAACATCGCCTTCGATACTGGAAAGGGTCACTGTCAGACTCCCGGTAAGAAAAACATGAAAGAGGAGACATGTACTGAGGGGAGCTAACGCTTAGTGTGATGGGTGGAAGACATTGTCGGATGCCTAGATTCGACGATGACGAGCGTACCTCTCTCCATCATGTGACAGGTGAATACTGGCTGGGTAATGACCACATTAGTCAGCTGACCAAGATGGGCCCAACTGAGGTTCTCATTGAGATGCAGGATTGGACAGGAGCCAAGGTTGGTGGATTAATATTGATCTGTAATCGATTTGTTTCTTTGGGTCTCATATGTTGGGATTTGCTTCTTGTCTTTGTCTTAGTAAAGTGAATATTTTTGTTATTTTTGTTCCATGTTTTTTAACGAGCATATCTAAAGAAATGCTCAAAGCAATAAATGATTACAGACTTTTGAACAAACACCAATGAATGGTGGTACTTTTAACACCTGCTTGGTATCATTCCAACTCTAACCGAATCCTAACTTTTACATGAATCATTGAAACATTCATGAAACATTCATGAAACATTCATTCTCACATTAAATATTTACCATCAATTAGGTCTACGCCCAGTATAGTCAGTTCACTATCCAATCGGAGACGTCCAACTATGTCATGGCGGTCGACCGTTACCTTGGTAACGCTGGCAACGGTTTCCTGGAAGGATCCTCAGAACTCTTTGGTGTAAATCGCACCATGACCATTCACAATGGCATGATGTTCAGCACCTATGACAGAGACAACGACAACTGGTAGGTTGAGTACGGTAACACCATATGACCAAAAAAACCATTTACTGTATAGAATATGGGAGGAGTTTCCAGGTCCAGGTTTAAGTCACAGAAGTACCTTAAACTTGCATTTTCAAACATCTGAATATGTTACTCTGTCCCCGTTTCCGGGAACCAGGACCCCGGGTGATCCCACCAAACAGTGCTCCAGGGAGGATGGAGGCGGCTGGTGGTACAACCGCTGCCACTCAGCCAATCCCAATGGCCGATACTACATGGGCGGAGCTTACACAAAGCGAATGGCCAAGCACGGCACAGATGACGGCGTGGTGTGGATGAACTGGAAGGGGAGCTGGTATTCACTGAAGGCCATCAGCATGAAGATCAGGCCTTTCTTTGCCTCCAGATAATCCTGTTGACGCGCACATATAACACGTACAAGAAACCACCAAAATAAAAGACGCCACAGCGGAGCCACTTTTATTTTAGCTGAAACCTTTATGTCGATCACGCACACATTTACACACAATTAGCTCAGTCTGGATGTGGATGTGCTGTGAGATGAAATTTGTTTAGGAACATATGCAGCATTAAACTTATTAAAGTTAAAATAAAGACAAATGTTTTAATGTCAGATGAACTTATGTCTACAGATAAAGAAAAACGTCTTACTGGTGTGAGAATGTGCTCTAATGTGTCCTGTCTTGTTATATGTGACGTCTTCAGTTTGTCCCACTATAGGATGAGTTGAAACCAACTGTCCTCTGCTACTCAATAAACACATTGAGGAACATACTTTCTGTCTGATCTAGTTGTTGTTTCACTACACAAAAAGTTTTTCCCCTGATGGTAACTTTTTTGAATTCCTACTCAAGTGCCTTTTAAAATAAAGATCATGGAAAGACAAGTAAGAACTTACTAAAGTAGTCCTGATCAATATAAGCAAAATGATATTTGATTTGAAGGTTTTGTATGAGGAAACATGGATTTGATTTTCATTCATAAAACTGGTGATGAGAAACTGTTTGATTAGAAACAACCAAAATAGGATTAAGTCAATCAGGGGAACAGATTTGTGTTTTGATTTGTCTTTTATTAACTGTGAACAATGATAGAAAAACAGCATGTAGCAATATATATATACTGTCTGCTGACAGTGAGTAACATCATAATTATGACATGACACGTGAATAATGATAAATAATAAAACAAGGGAAAAAGAGAGGAGTGGGCTCTCAGTGCAATCAGGGTTGATTTTCTTCCGTGACTTGGTTAACATGTAAAGTCTGAGGACACTTTCACACTCGTTTGGTCCGGACTCTCAGACTTTTCCGTTTGATCCGGACCAAAATTGCAGGTGTGAAACCTCCTCCAGACCAAGGTCCAGATCAAAGACTCTGTCTTTGGTCCAACAAAAAGAGGCGGTCTTGGTCCGGATCAAACTGAACCATGGTTTGGTTCGTCAACACTGTGAAAGCACTTTTCCGAATGGTTCTGACTTTCGGTCCAATTACAGGAAGTTACAGCAGGCCAATAATGAAAAGAAGAAGAAAAACAAACGATAAGAGGCTAATAGAATTCTAGGCAATCATCCATCAAGTATAGGGAGACACAGCTGGCGTAGATGATGACGACAGGATGAAGGTATATCATCAAAAGTTCTTTAGTACGTTTGGAAAATCACAATGTGAACCCAAAACTAACCGTATCAAATGTGCACAAAGTAACAAAAACCCAAACCTTGATTCAGACCTTGGTTCTGTGTGAAACCACCTTCAAATTCACATGGAGGAAAATACTTATTACCTACGCCAGGTTATATTTTCACCTGTGTCCATTTGTTTGCTTGGTTAGTTAGTCAGCAGGGTTTACTCAAAAAACTCTCACAAAATCGTGTGGACCTTTTGGCTGATTTATCTTAATATGTGTAGGACTGTTTGGTCAAGGGGGAGGTGTACGCTAAATGACGTTAAAGCGGTAATAAGAAATAAGATTAATGAGCAACCACGTTTATTTTTATAGACCCTTTAAAGTTACAAGGTGCAGTTGAAATAAAAAATAAATGCCCAGTCTTCTCTCATACCATCAAACCGTCCTCAGTCAAACCCCTTCATTCCTGCAGACTCCTCCAGAACTACCTGGTTCTGTCCGATGTCCTCAAACTGGGTCAACAGTTCTCTCTGGACCATTGGGATGCTCCTATATTCGGCAGACAGTGCCGGGCCTTCGTCTACAGGCTTCAGCTTGATAAGTGGGATGTCTTCAGGAGGCGTGGCTACCCTCCATCTCTGGCTAAGAGTCTTTTCCATCTGGTCCATTTCAGTTTGAAGCATTTCATAACTGCGATGATCAACGCTGAATGGTAAGACCAGCTGGCACGACCCATGGCAAGCTCGCAGCTTCATGTCAATGTCCACCTGGTGATGTAAGCAACAAGCACCAAACACAATGATAACATATGGTTCCCGTATAAATTGAATATGCAGGACTAGTTCGTAAACAGCTGCCTATAAGACATTGAGAAGACTGTATAATCCCAGTGGAGCCATGTTTGTGTTACCTAATGTAATCCAACATCGCTCTCTTTTAGCTCTGTTTTTGGTCAAGACGGCTGTAACCTACTCAGATTTATCTAATTCAGGAAATGAATTGGGTCTAGTCAGGAAAACAACAATCTGATTTTAATTTGTGTGATTAATATCAGAGATTTTTTGATTTTTCCTAACTTCTCCCTGACCCACCATCATAGTAGGCTACAGACAGGTAAGTTAGTCAATCTAAATAAGTAAACACATTTTGGTTAAATAATTTATACACATCGGTTACACCTCAGAAACTGATCTGCTAATAAAAGTCTCCTCCCTAAATCATCTGGGCTGACTCAAACTATTGATCAGGGCAGCTTTAACAGCATCAAGCACTAACATACTGTTTGGACGTCTCACCTCTGTTCGATACAGATCCTCCTCTTGTTTCTGGACGTTGTGGCGCAGCTCGTCGAGTTGCTGCGACAGCCTGGACGATCGTTTCCGTAGTGACGTCAAGTTTCTGGCCAATCCTTCAGCGAGTTCCACAAACTTCAGCTCTGACGCTGGAGATGAATGAAGCATTAATTAGCCTGCAGTACTTTCTGTACTGTACAGAATAGGATAAAAGGCCTCATTCACCCAGCCTGTTCAAGACGGGACTGTTGCTCCTTTATTGTGGCTCAACAAAGCGTAATGGGGAGTCGTTGTTGTTGTTGTTCAACCTGTGAACCGGTGATGAATCGAGGGCTGTACAAAAGGAGTGAGCCAATGAGGCTGATGTGACAGCGAAGGTAAATTATTGTTTTTTTTTCCATGTTAAAGCTCAACGCTGCTGCTTTGCGTTCAGTATGAACACACCAACATACACCTCTTTTATTTGTAGAATGGAAGCATACTATCTAACATCAAACACTGAGTCGCCTTTAGGGGTCGTTCACACGACAACCGTTTCACCCAAAAACGCAAACTTTTTGTTGCATTTGGCGTTTGTTTACTCGTGAACAGCATTTTAGGGACTAAAAATGCACATTTTTGAAAACGCCACCCTACTGTTTCGTGTAAATGGGCAAAACGGTGACGACACAGCCCTGCTTCGCACACGCCTATTACAGTTCCTGCTAACCTTAATTGTATACACAGACAGCAAACAGCCTACTATGGCCAAAACAACAACAACAAAATCAATGTCAGACTGTTTGTTTGTGCAGCAGACACTATTGAGTTTATTAACGCTCCTCCAATGTAGATTTGCTGAACCACTACTGTGATCTTATTCTGTGATGATTTTGAAATTTTACACCACCAACTACGGCCTTAGCATAAAGGCTACGACAGCATTTTCAAATTTTTTCGCGTATCCGTTTGTACAGGGGTCGGTGAATGCAGAACCTTTTGAGAACGCAGAGAAAAAACTTCTCAGTTTTCAGCAATAACATCGTCGTGTTAACGAGGAGGAGCCGCCATTGGCTTGTGTAGTATAAACAAACAAAGGCACCATAGAGCTGGGTCTTTGATTGAGGCACTGTTTCGTGATCTCTGTGTAAAACGGACTGAAGTCTGTGAGTCACAGTCAGCCTTACTGTATCTGTCGACTATGACTCTGTAGTTGTGGCTGTAGATGCGTGTCATCGCCGTCATGGACTTCTCAGCCACGTCTTTGTACGTCGTTGCCATCTTACACAGCCTCCTCAGTTTTCTCTCCGCATCGATCTCCGTTTGCGAGATCAAACCGTGGAGTCTGCAGCCGGAGGGGCATTTAGAAACCTGGAGATGATGTTTACTGGAGAGTGAACCACTTTATAATATATATTAACATCCCAGTGTCGCTTCATTCACATGAATCTTCTTCAGGGTAAATTAGAAATATGTAATAGTTTATTTATATTGAATATGAAAAGTGTTTCTTACCCAGTCATCGTCTGAACACAGAGCGACATCTGATTTCATTCGACAGTACATTGAGGTGTGTCTCGAGGGCTGTGGGCCATTTTGATTCTGCTGCTTCAGCCTCACACACACTGCAGACAAACAAAGAAACAGGACTGCTGTCAGTTTGCAGCCAAGTACAATTCAAACATGACACTGCAAAGATAAAACGGCAGCTGTGTTTTAACTGGTCTGAAGTTTTTTATGTGTAGTTTTAGTGTAATAACGCAAAACATTTTTTTAACAATCTTTAATCTCATTTTATGAACTGGACTAGTAAAATCACTAACAAGTTAATTTGTTCCTATATATATACGTATATATATATATATATATACGTATATATATATATATATATAAAGTGAAGGTAATATTTTGTTTTAGGGAGAATTTGACAAAGATTAGATTCCTTTAAATGTCAGATTGTCTGAATCTGTGTCAAATTGAAGCAAACCCCCCCCCCCCCAAAAAACAGTATTACAAATATTTGTACTACACCTGAGTATAACAAACATGTAGCTTTCTGTTTTTTGACCTACTTTAATTTTTTCATCCTTTATTACTATTATAATCTGAAGTGCACGACTGGAATGACATTAAATGCCTCATTATTTCATGAAACACAAATAAATCTTATCACTTGTTTTCCTCATTTCTCTCCAAAAACAATAAACCTTTGGTTAATATTTAAAACTAAGGTGGAACATTGTGGACATGAGGTAAACTTGACCTCATTTAAGTCTGTGAAGGGTTCAAGTCTCTGCTGCAGGAACATTTGATGCATAACTTTCAGGTAAAATGTGATTTTGTCAAATTTAAAAGCTGTAAAGTTTATTTGCCACCATTTTAGAGCAACTGTCTCAGAAGGCTTTAGCCTGCAAGTCAGGAAGGACAGATTGAAAGATGTATTTATTCTGCAGTCACTCCACACACACCTCAATTTGCTGTTTTCACTTTGATATTAAAGTGATTTTTATTAATCAATCTCAAACTAAGGTAGATTAGTTATTTAATGATTATGTAAATATCTAAACAGCTGAAAAATTTGTAGGAACAGGTCAACTTTTTAATGTGGGTCAATATTTTTTATTTTGGACAAATTAACTTGTCTATCAGCGTAAAATTGTTCAGAATAAAACTAGATGTTGTTCAGTGTGTTGTGTGATTTATTATTTAGACTGAAATAAGAGAAGAAGCCACAGCAGCTGAAGTGAATATTGAGTCTTTATTGATCGAGCAGAGTTCAGTCATTGAGAGACAGGAAGCCCACATCAGGTCATCAGAGAACAGGTCAGTGACATTTACACAAGGTGAAACACTGTTTGACATGATTTTGAGATCTCAGAATGATTTACGGACAGATGAACAAGCGTGTTTCTGTTTTTACAGCTTTACGTCTCATTTCATTCTCTGGTTTTCTCTGCGTTTAAACTAATAAATGTGTTTACTGATCATATTTTGTGACTTTTAATGTGCCATTAAAACTCCAATAGTCGAATTTTGATCTTAACAGTTTTCAGGCTGTATTTGGCCGGTTTATACGTTGACCACACAACTCCGTTTTCTATCTCATGTGGTGTATTTTTTTCCTGGTCATTAATGCCTTTATAATAAATCCCATTTAAGTTAGCTGTCTGGCAGTTGTTGTACCACCAACCGCCCCCGTACATCTCTGCACAATTTTCCTCCCACTTGTCGTTATCTTTGTCGAAGGTGCTGAATTTCATGGCGTTGTGGGTCAGGTGAGTTTTAGCATTCAGTAGAGCGTCTCCGGCATCCCCGGTGTACTCCGACACATAAAGCGGGTACCCCTCCTCCTCCGGCCCAACCCTGACTGTGTACTCGGCACTGGCTTTGCCCCCTTCCCAATCCTCCAGCTCTACCTGCATCATGGTCTCACGCTGATTCGTCAGCAGGTGGAGGTTCTGGTTGCCTAGCCAAAACTCTCCCTTGCCGTTTGCATCGACTGAACCGAAGCCATTGCGATATTCGGCCCAGGTGCGGTTAAAGCTGAGCGTGCCATTTTCTCTTTGCTGCACTAACAACCACCCACCCATTAGTCCATCCTGCTGGCAGTAAACTTCCACTACCTCGGTGGAGTTACTACCACCAGGTCTGATCTTAAACAGGCCATTCTTTTCTCCATTCAGGTGATGCTGGTGGACTTTGGCACAATCTGTAAACAGAGAGGTACACGAGGCCGGGAGTTAGCTTTGGCTTGGCTAACTGATGTTCACTGCAGTGATAAAACGATTACTATACCTAGTAGATAAAACTGCATGTCTTCTCTTTAACTGACTGGTTGGTGGGTGGGGTTCTTTCTACATATAACATAACAGAAAGGAAGAAACACTTTGTCTCAAATTTTGCCTAAAGCTACTTTCCGTCCCTTAGAGCGTGCGCGGTGCCAGGATTTCAATTTTGGCTGTCTTTAAATCACCAATGTTAATATTGTTTGCCTTCCTTCGATGGACTCCAACTAGTCTAGTTCCATTCTGTGTCACCTTTGACAGAATGGCATCAATTTGGTTCTGTTCTTCCGAGGATAGATGATCCCCCTAACTTCCAAGCAATTGAATCGTCTAGTCCTAGAAAGAACAGAACCAAATTGGTGCCAGTCTTTCAAAGGCGACACAGAATGGAAGAAGAAAAAGTGGTCTTTTACTTTTTACAAAAATCTTTTAGCCTTTATTGCCTACTTAAACATTCATTTTAATAGTTAAAAATAAAAGTTAAAAAATGTTTTCCGAGTCATTAAGGATGGGTTTGTTGCAGAAGTCGGTGTTTTTTTTTAGCATTGTGGCTACGATTACAAACAGAAACAAGTCCTTGGCTCTGATAGTTTAAATTTACTCCAGAGAAAACAATTTAGTTGCTCTGATTACAAGATGTCCCAGAATTCCTCAGTAACAACATAATACATCGCACTGAATCTTTAAGCTCTAGCAATAACAATTAATTCACTTCATGTTTTTGGTACATAAGGCTAGCTAGCAAGCTAGCTGATGCTAAAACATGCCCTCTAGCTGAATGCGTCGTTGCAAATTTTACTCCAGGATTGATGTTTTGGTACCTTCTCCTACATAATCAGCCGTCCGCTCGACAGACAAGCTCTTCACACTCCGGGCGCTTAAATCAGGAATATCATCCTCTGCTACGCTCGATTTGAAAGGGCTGCTGTCTCCACCAAATGGATCACCAAATGGATCCCCAAACCCCATTTTGGTTCCTCCAAAGATGCTTCCCTTGATGCTGGTGGTAGGGAAGAGGGCAGCCAGCCCTTTCTTTGTAGAGTCTGCCATGGCCTGGCACTCAGGGCCTCCCTCTATCACCTCCTCCATCTTTTCCACTGGCCCCTCAGGTGTTTCAGTGACGGTCCTCCTAATGCTCTTGGTGCAGCTGACGGATTGGGTGGACACGTGGCTCATACTAGGCTGGCCGAGGCCCTCAAACCCGACCAGCTCAAACAAATCTTTGCCATGTCCTTCGAGGTCAGTGATGGATTTAGATGTCGTAGAGGAGGAGGAGGAGGAGGAAGCAGAGGAGGATGAGGATGAGGATGTAGAATGAGAGTCAGAAGTACCTTGGTCCTTGGTGATGGTTGCTGGGGATTTTTCGGAGCCTTCCTCCTCTAGCATGAGGTAGTTTGTATTGACCTGAGAGAGAGAAAGAAGAACTTAAGCATGAGAGTGTTAAAAAGACAGTGTTGTGTGTTTTATGTGATTTGTGGCAGTAAAAAGATATCCTTCATGACACCTAGCATAAAATGTGGGCGGGACCTCCACTTGTCTTTCAAGTAAATCAAACTCCATGAGTGGATAATTTCACCATAACTTTACCTTCTACAACTGTGGGATGACGACTGTTAGCTGTTAGCTACCGTTAGCTAAAAAAAATGTTGTGACTCATCCTTTAAAGAAACAGTTAATCTGAAAATTCAGTCATTATCTACACTCCACCCCCACGTCTATGAAAGGTACAGAAAACATAAAGATGATGGAGACTTGTTTTAATGTAAATACATGACTATACACAAACTTTAAATGAATCCATGCAGCTCATATGGCTTAGTCCAAATCTCCGGAGGAAGACATTATTTACACCCCTTTTTTAAGGTGAAAACTTCAATTGCGTCTAAGCTAAAAGTGTTAGCGCACCCCCATCTGAGGAAGATGCACTAGTTGAACACTGAGGTCTGCAGAGATTGTGAATCGTTGATCTCGTCTGTGTACACATGTTTGAGCTAGTGTACCTATTTCAAACGGGGTGTATGCTAATGCTTTTAGCTTTGAGGCTACAGTGAAGATTTCAGCATAAAAAACAGTGCAAATAACATCTTTTCAAATAGATTTGTATGAGGAGTCATTTTATGCTTGTTTTGGGTTCTTCTTCATTTGCATAGCAGAATGCTGAAACACTGTCGAGCTGTCTCTGAAATCTCTTTTACAAGAACAATACATATACATAGGATCGAGTAATAAAGTCAGAAACTACTTAAGATTGTTGGTTTTAGTCTTTTTTTCGTGAGATTTGATGACAATGACAAATATAAAGAATAAAACCAGCGTTTCCTCAAACAACGTATGACTCAGATAACTGGGTGCCTCACCGTGGGGAACATGTCTTCCGAATGCTGTACTGTCACGTCCTTGGACTTGTAGATGGTTTCCAATATGGCTTCCGCCAGCGGCAGGCTCTTCATCACATACAGCGTCCCGGCAGACTCAATGCTCTGAGCTGACTGAGAGTCCAACTGGTTAATCTGGGGATTAGATTGAAAGAGAAATAAATAAATAAATGAGGATACAGATGATGCCGGTTCGGCATCCGCACAATTAAGTGATTTGTTATGTTTGCTGGTGATCCTTTAAACTCAGCATTTTATACATAACTTTTAGAAATGATTCATTACATCATCTTTATACCCTTAAATTTACTGCCACAGTTTCCTTAATTTAACATCCATTTAAATCTAGACTCTGGATCCTTTGGTTGAAGTTGCAGGTGATGTTCCTACATGTCTTAACTGGTCCTGGGAATGTGTTTAGCCCCTTACCTGTTTGTCCAGTGTGACATAGCTCTCCTTGTCCACCTGGTACTCGGAGTAGCTTTCACAAGATCCTTTGCAGGAGCGGAGCTTAATATCCATGTCCACCTGGTGGAAAGATGGAAAAAATACTCCCTGTTTAGAAAACAAGTGCATTTGTATGGAGGCAGCCTGCAGAAATTCTTACAGTGATCGACTGATTAATTAACTTATCAACCAATTAAAGGTCTGGAAACATAATATCCTTCAACTTTTAATTCTCTACTTACTACCTTTACTTGCTATTCCCCCTGTCTGTGACATCATGTGAGCTACGGGGGACAACTGGAGGCTTTGCTGTTCAAAAAAATAGGAATAAATGTACAGCACTGTGTATTTTTTTTACCTCCAGCCTCTGCATCTCATTGACCTGGTCTTTGACTCGGTCCTTCAGGGCGGCCAGGACCCCCAGCTGTCTGTTGATCTTGATCTTCATGTCTGTGATTTTCTGACGCAGATTTTGGGCCAAGTCGTAGTAGCTGTTGTCACTACCTAGTGGAAGAAGGGAGGATGCATTTGGACGATTTGATGGATAGAGAGATATACAGGCTGCCAGGCTGACTGAGCTTTCTTTGCACTTGTCATTTTCACGGCCAGCGTCTACGTCGTCAGCAAATGCACCTTACCAGCATCAATGGTGAGTTTTTCCTTCAGGTAGTCGTAGGTCTGTTTGGACACATGGTCGGCGGCACGGTACTTGGCCTTGTTCTGATCAAGGAGGCTACGGATCTTCTCAATCCTTTTCAGCAGGGAGTGGTCGTATTTGTTCATCAGACCCTGAATCCTGCAGCCCGAGGGGCATTTAGGTCCCTGATTTTAAGAGGAGGAGAAGCATGGACAGATGCAGGCGTAGTGGGGTGGGGAAAAGAAATCCAGCTCGTTATCACTTAATCACAGTCTTAACATCTCAGACAGGAATATCTGAGTCAGTTAACATGAAATATCATATCAACCATCTTAATCTTGAGGTACAACCTACGAGAAAAATCTCATTTTGAATTCTAAAATTCAAATAATTTGTGTTTGCGCCACTGATACGACCAGGAAAGACATCAGGAGGATTAAATTTTAATTCTGGAAAATTTTTGACAACACTGTGAAAAATTGAGGATGGATTAATCAATGAGGGAACAAGACGTACCCATTCGTCACTTGTGCAGAAAGGCCACTCCCTTGAAGTGTCACACTTGTCGGCTCTGGTGCTTGGCTCCACCGGACGAGCTCCTCTGGGGCTGAGCTGCGAGGCCTGGACACGGACAGGGGGCGCACATGTTCATACATGTTCAACGACAGTTCATGCATGGCACCAATTATTATTTTTTATTTTTTTTATTTTAAGGTTACCATGAGCAAAATAAATACATCAAACCAAATGTTTTATGGGGATTTGCAATTCAAACATGTATCATAAGTTTAAGTTGTTTACATCTGAGGTCAATTCCATGAGTTAGTGTGGAATCGAATTTCAATCCTAACATGTTTTTGGCAGAATAATAATACCGTTAGCTGTAATAAGTAATACTAATTGAAAAACATTAAATATTTTTGCCCCACAAAACATACAAAGGTGGTGGAAATACTTTAAGACCTGAAGGTTGTCCACAGATTTGTCTCCAACAACCTTCATAATAGTCCAGTAGGGGAAGATTGTATTTTGCCTGTGAGGCATTACCCAGGGCACCAAAGACTACTAGTAAATGTACTAGTACTACTACTGTATGTATGCATAAAGTATCTCCTTTCTAAAACAGATTATCACTGATTGATTATTTATATGTGAATACTCTTCGTTGTATTGTCTGATTTAATTGAATCACTTTGGAATTTTGCTTTGAAAAGAACTACATTTATTTAATATGATTAATACGTTTCAATTGTTTTAACAGCTAAACAGGACAGAAAATGATTCATTTAATTAGCACACAGCTGGGAATAATATAAAACTCTAAAACATAAGAATATTTAATTTAAAAAAGAACATTTTAAACAGTTGTATGGTTAAATTTTATATCATTAACCATTTGCGTCACTTTGTTTTAACGTGATAAATAAATGTCATTGTGAGCGGATGTCAGACTCACCTCAGTCACCACACAAATCAAACCCAGACAGATGAGTAAGTTGAGTCGTTCCATCTTCATTTCTGTCGACCGTCCTCCGTGTGAAGGCTGGTTGTTGAATGCTGCTTCGGCACTACTGTCGCATCATTTGAAGCCTCCTGGTTTAGTTTGATGACCCTGTGACTCAACAGCTCAAAGGGACGGTTGCGTAACCTCGGTTGTTTGTCGTACTGTGTGTGTCTTTGCTGTGAAAATGTACACACTGATAATCAGTTCAGTCACCACAGAACTTACCGGCATTAGATCCAGTATGTTTCCTTAGCAAACAGTGACAAACAGCAAACAGTGACAAACAGAAATGTTACCCAATCATTTAAAAATCAATGATAAAGGGCAACGTCTGTAGTACCACTCATTTTTACAAAAAAGGAAAAAGTTTAAGGAACAGTTCATTAACTTAATTCCATTAAGCGCTAATGGTCTCCTGGCTCCCGTCATATTTAGCAGTTTTTCTATGAAATGAAGTATTTATATTGCAATTCTATTTTAAACTGAAAACGCTGTGGGACATATGTTCTTTTTTTGTTTTGTTACTGAGTTAGCGGAGAAGACTCTCCTCCTGTTTAATATGAAAATTGAGCCAAACGACTGTTAGCTAACAACAGTAATCTAGCATTAAAACTCATACTTTAACCATGACCCAAAGTAATTTTGTACTTGCCTGTTAGTTGCTTCCAGGAATGATACCCAGCTCGTGAGGATTGCGGGACTTTGGAGTGTTTAGATGTGATGAGCTGGAAAATGCTGCAGCAGCGCCATCTGCTGGAAAAATGACTAATCAAGTCAGATTATTTAATGCTAGACATGGGACAGTGGGTTAAATCTGTCAGCAGCATTGTGGCCAGCTAACAAAAAGTATAATAAGATGCCAGATACACAAAGATTGTGTTATCACAATGTTTTACTTCATATATCAATTTATAGATACACAAATCAAGAACAGTATTATGAAAGGGAAGGGAAGTATCAGCTATGAAGACAGGATTAGACACAACGAAGGAATAAAGACAAAACATGACAATTCTAAAAACATTTCTGAAAACATTAACTAGGATTTCAGTTTAAAAGTATAAAATGGGAATCTAATGTTAACATACTGACTCTTCCCCAAAGTCTTTGTGATTTTTGTCTTGCAGGTTCTCGTGGATCCTGGTTGGACCAACTGATACATTCTCAACACATTCTCAAAGAATTTTTCTGAAAATGTTAATAATCATAATAATAATAACTCAAATTTATATAGCGTCTTTCAAGAGACCCAAGGATGCTTTACATAGTTGGGCACAAAAGAAAAAAATATTACCAATAATAAAGATGAGCTGAAAATAATAATGGCAGTGGATGGGAGAGCTAACAGAATTAGCTGGGGTTATAATCCTTGGTGAACAGGTGGTGTTTGAGGTGTTTCTTGAAAGTGTTGAGCTTTTAATTTGGCTCTCGTTTCACTTTGTTTTGCCAAGAACTCTTTGACATGTGGGCAGGAAGAGCTGGGGATGATACAGACCAACCACTCAACCTCCTGAGCCACACGTCCTTCCACAGAAAAAAAGTCTTAGATCCAGATCTCTAATCGTTCTTGTGGGTTAGCCGATGGTGTGTGAGGTGCTGAAGAAGCCTAAAGCCTCTCTTGCAGTGTTCACACTCAAAGGGCTTCTCCCCGGTGTGAATACGTAGATGTTTGCTGAGGTTACTCTTGTCGTTGAATTGCTTCCCGCAAGATTTACAGTCATAGGGTTTCTCCCCTGTGTGGATCAGCTGGTGTTTCTTTAAGTTCACAGACTGTGAAAAACACTTTCCACACTGGGAGCAACGATGTGGTTTGTCTGCTGTCTCGCAGCACTTGTGGCTGTTTAACTCTGTGAGCTCGGTGAAATCCCGCCCACACATGGAGCAGCGAGGTGGTTTCTCCACGTGACGGGCCAGATGTGTTTTCAGACCTGACGGATGGGCATAACCTTTCCCACACTTATCGCACTTGTATGGTTTTTCTCCAGTGTGGCTGCGCTCGTGGAAGATCAGGTGCTGCAGTAGCCGGCAGCTCTTACCGCAGTGTGAGCAGCTGTATGGTTTCTCCCCATTGTGTATCATCTGGTGCTTCTTTAAGTTGTTCCTGTTGTTGAAGGCCTTAGAACATATGGTGCATTTTAAGGGTTTCTCTCCTGAGTGGGTGTACTGATGCACTGCCAGTGACACGTGGGTTCTAAACCGCTTTGGGCAGAGCATGCACAGATACGGTTTCTCCCCTGTGTGGACGCGTTCGTGCTCCTTTAGTTTCGCCTGATGCTTGAAGCTTTTTGTACAGTGGCTGCAGTTGTACGGCCTCTCCTCGGAGTGGCTCAGCATGTGTATTTTGAGGTCTCCCCTTCTGGCACAAGTCTTGCCACACTGTTCACACGTAAATTCTTTCTCCCCTGTGTGAATCACCTGGTGCTCCTTCAGAGTGCCCTCTCGCCCAAACTGCTTCCCACAGATCTGGCAGCTGTAAGGTTTCTCACCCGTGTGGGTCAGGAGGTGCTGTCGGAGAGTCTGCAACAAGTAGAATTTCTTATTGCATTGCTTGCAGGCATGACGTCTCTCTCGTGGAGCTTCAGATATTTGTTTTTCCTCATTATTTCTCTTCTTTGTGCCCTGCTCTGTCTGTTCTGACTCAGACTCGCTCCGCGTGTTTCTCGTCGTGCTGCAGTGATTCCGCTGGTGTCTGACGACATTGCTCTTTCTTGCGAAGGATTTCCCACAATGCTCACAGTCGTGACATCGGCCTTTGGATACACCTCTCTGTTTCTTTTTCTTTGCTTTGTTTTCATCTGTGCAGGACACTGAAGAAGGGGCAGTAAAAAAAGAAGAAAAAAAAGAGAAAGGTGGACAGTTAATATAGTTAATATTGTCAGTGTCTGAATTTAGCATTTTCTGTCTGAAATAACTCCATAAAATTGAACTGGGATGTATTTCTTTCCTCAGGAGAAGAAACAAGAAAATATGATGAGGCATATCTCGCCCTCGGCTTCACCTCTACAGCGGTGGGTGATAAAGAAAGACCTAAGTGTGTTGTGTGTCTCGAAATATTAGCTTCTGACAGTAAGAAGGTAAACAAGTTGTGAGGACACTTGAAAAAAAAAGACATTTGAACACAAAAAGAAGCTAGTTGACTTCTTCAGTTGCTCGGTGTAAAAAGCCGCACATTATACCTGAGGAATTAATACTTCCTTCCTGATATGGTTTCTGCTATGATTGATGAATCAGCAGCAAGTAAACTAAAGGCTCTTCCCCTGTGAAACAATAAAATCACATGGCGTATTTAAGATGTATCAAAGTATATACAGGAGCAGCTTAATGACAAGATAAACGACGGCTGTTTTGGTCTGCAGATGATGAAGCGCCTGACAGAAACTGTTGACATACATCAGAACCATTGATGCCAGTGATTTTAGGGAGGATTTGCTTTTCTGTAAAGATGTCATTAGCAGAGCCACTGAAGCCAAACCGGTCAAAATCACTGCCACTTTAGAGAGGCTGAGGGATCCTGCAGAATATGACTAGATCAGAGACCGCTTCAGTACAACCCCCCCCCGCCAACTTCAGCACCGCAGAAGAGGAACCGATCATTGATATCGCCTCGGACTCAACGATGAAGCTGCAGTTTTAAGTCCAAGACATTGGCTGCGTTTTGGATCGGAGTGGAAGGGGAGGATCACCATTCTAAATAAATAGTGAGAAATGTTGTCACAGTTACCCGGAGCTCAAAGCGACGCCTTCACAATGTTTGTTTTGTTGTAAATAAACTTAAATCACTCAAAGGAAAAGCAGCGAATCGTGAAATGTTTTTGCTAAATATTTGTAACGTCCTCCTGTTGTTACATGAAACACTGAATCATTTTGGTCAGCTTTTAACTGACAACTCTCTGTCTTAATTATATTCTTGACAATCCCCACAAATTGTTTTGAAACAGCATAATTATTTTCCTTGTTTATAGAAAAACGTACCTCCATCTCCAGACTCAGAGACTTCACTCTGTCCAGTTTGTTCCTCTGCCTCGGCTACATGTTGCTCTGCTGTGGTGACGTCATCTGAAGGGCTGATTTGTGACTTTGCACCCGTGGAGTCTCTTTCCTCCTGACGCTCCTCTGAGCTGCTGGATGCACCTCCTGTGAGGGACTCTGATAATTTGTAGTCCTGTACGAGCAACATAACCCCATCTGAGCAGCCGCCATCCCCCTGAATCACCAACAGTGTCCCAGCAGCCCCGGTGTGACCCAGCTGCAGCTCATCCGAGTCTTCCGTTTTAGTCTCCTCCCAGCTGTCGTCTTTGCCGTAACACTCCCACACCTCTGCTTCTTTAAATGAACAGCCAGGCTGCTGGTCCAGCTCTGTGTTCATCTGCTGCGGATTCTCAAAGTATCCATCTTCTTCCTCCTTTATTAATGCGAGGTCAACGTTGGCATCGCTCTGCTCTGCTGCCAGATGGACCAGCTGCCCATTGAGTCCTGAAAAAACAATCAGCTTTTCTTTTTTTTCTTTTTTTACAACATTAAGGCAAAAAATACGAGCTGAGTCACTTCAACTTGGTGATGCGAACGTAGCAAAGTTACATTGAAACCCTGGTTTGTCCCTGACAGGAAGCTAACATGTGATGATGTGTTTCTTAGTGGACTCTAAATACCAGCTGCTCACCTTTCGGCTCCAGTCCTGCAGCTGGTCTCAGACCCATCGGTGTCTTCCTGAAGTCCACCAAGCGGACCGACAGCTGCTTTAACCCCAGCTGAGACAGACTACAGGACGATGCCATGATCTGCACTGCGGGGGGTCAGAAGTTCATCGACAGACACGGACCTGAAAGATGAGATCAACACTGAAGAGCAACGAGAGTCACATGTATCATGTTGTTTTTACCTTAAGGTGAAGTGAGGCTCCTTTTAATTGTGTCATTTAGTCTTGTTTTTATTGTTGTGTGAAACGCTTTTAAAAAGTGCTACCTAATGATTATTATTCTAAAACAACAGTGTTAATTAATATGGGCTCATGCGATGAATATGTCAGACACGACGTGTTGGAGTGACTTTTGTTTTTTTAATAGGCATTTCATAATGTTTATTTTAAGCATTTCCATGGCAACATGTTGGACTGTGTCTCGAAGGTTATAAACTACTGTCTGTACCATCGTGATGGATCTTGTCCAGGTTTCATTAGCTCAATTTGGATATTTATTTCCGATTGATTGAGTTTGCGGGAGCTGGGGAATATGCCATCTCCTGACGGCTCTGGTTATTTAAAGCTCCTGCCAACCTTCGCCTGACAAACTCTGTCGCGGATTAAATTATATATTATTTTGTGAAAGGCAAACTGAATCTATACAAAAAGAAATATGTCTTCCGAACCTACCAAAAAGAGGTAAATCCCGTCGTTAACCCGGAGTCACGTTTCTGCAAAGTGTTCCAGAGGAGTCTCCGGTTGAATTTACATTCATTTGCTCCGCTGTCTTCTGTCTTTCACGTGTTAATACGAATTTTTCTTTTATAGCTTGACATTTGAAAATTAATTCGTTAAAGGTTTGTTGAAATGTAAAGAAACCTACGACAGAAACCCCGTGAACGTTACAGGAATCCCGAACGGATTGTTGTCTTCCGGGTTCAGGAGACGGACGGGGCTATAAACCAATGGGCTATGAGAAAGAGAAATTTGAACCAGTCGCTGTCTCGCTTGGTCGTAAAGACACGGCATCCCGTTTGGGTCAAAACTAATACAAAACTCGTTTTGTCTTAAAGTTTTTCACTCGTTTTATCAACTGTCTGTTCGTTAAATAGTTTAATCTGGCCACCTAAAATCATTTTTATAATTCATCTTGCATTTTTATTTTTAATTAGTTTAACCAGTATTCTGCGTTGTTTTGTTTTTAATGGTCTTTTTTATTTTAAATGGAGGAATGCAATTAAGGTTACTAAAGTACATGTATTTTACAGTAATAGTAACAGCATTTTAATTTTAAGATACTTCATACTTCTACTCAATTACATTCAAGATACTATAAGCAAATTTTTCACATGACTATATTTATTTCACAGCAATATTTCACATAAAAATGTTTGGGAATTTCCCCCTGTGGAATGAATAAAGTATCTTATTTTATCTTATCTTAGCTAATCTTATCTTATCTAATGTTATAGAATACTAAACCCAACTGTAAATAAAGTCATAAGAAATAGCTGGATTAGCAACATTAAAATTCTCCATTTATTTTGGATTATTTCAGTACTTTTACTTAAGAATGAATGGAAGAGTAACCAAATGGTGAATTATTAAATGGTAGAGCAGCTTTTGTACTTCAATGCGAAAGTAAAATCATTACACTGCTGCCTGTTTTATGTAAAACTGAATTTATTGTAAAATGTTTAGATTTTTTTTTAAAAAGATAAAATGGGTCATTTATGTATTTGTAACATGGACATGTAAAGACAAAAAGTAAAGACAAAATAAAAATAAATGACACGAGCAAGTTGTGATCCCACAGACCTCTTTCCTCCAGCACTTCACCAAACACCACTAGATGGAGCCCCGTGATCATTTTTTTTCTGTCAAACCAGGCATGACAGGACATCTTATTTGCAGTTCCTTTAATTCAAAACAATAATAATAATAATAATAATACTAATAAGTAATTTGGCTTCATGAGACATCAAACTTTACAACTGTCTGTAAACTTGGAAATAGTAAGTTTGACTGTGTTTCATGTTGCTTTGCAGTTTATTTTGTAGATTAGCCTTTTGAATTATGTTGCTTGGTTAAACTGTTTACCATCAGTCTGTTTGCAATGTTGGTCTGATGCTGTAACTTTGAGGGACAATCAAGAGAAACTGTGGGAACATTAAGCCTCCTCTGAAGACAGCTCAGTAACGACAGGTTGGACGTCTGCAGCTACTTTCCCGTGTTGCTTTTTGTATGTTTAGGCTGCAGCACTAGCTCAGCTAGCAGTAGCATCATTGTAAAACAAAGTCCATTTTGGTGGATGTGTGTGTGAAATGGACAAAATGCATGAATTAATTTGCTTTAATTCGCACCCAGCATACTAAAGTATTTGCAAAGTTATGTGGAGAGGTGTGGAATTGTAAATCAGTGTCTGTGTAATCTGATTAGTAAATGTGAAATAATTTCTAAAACCTTACTGAGATTCGTGATTTTTTTCAAATGTGTGTTCAGAATCTATGTGTGTGCAATGAGATTTGTAAACATAGGGGAAATTCTCCAAAGATTTGCAGATATACTGAGATTTTGTAAATGTGTAGACAAATCTTGTAAATGTATAAGTATTTTGCTGCAACGGCTGGAAATACAGACGAGGCATTAGTTACAACTCGGGTGCGACTTGTGCTACACATCTGCCATGACAGAGATCTGCAAATGCATGTGACATGAGCATGTGTGGAGACTGTTAACGTCAGCAGCTATACAGCCCCCAAATAAATCTGTACTGAGATAAAAGATTCTGAGCCTCGGAAAGAAAAGTCATTGTGTGGATCCTCAGACTGAAAGAGGATAAAGACTGAAACAGTCAATACAACAGTACAAAACCGATAAAAAACCCTCATCCAGAGGCCGACTTCTTAGATAATTCACTCTTTTGAAGCCTTTTTTCATGTCCCTTTGAAATGATTTTTACTCATGTTGCTGGTTTGCGAGCCTCAATTAACAGACTCAAACATTTCAAATTCAAAGACTTGTCTTTTTTCATATATAATTAATTGGCATTTGATGTAGAAAAGCTGGAATAGGCCGGGCAGAGTAAATGATGAGCCACATCAATACGTCTTTAATCTTCAGAGCTGCTGGAGCACATGACTGCAGGGCTGCGACCTGAGAGACAACATTTGGGCTCACTTTATGTTCTCTGGATGGTTTGTGGATAAAAGTACATGCAATTAATTTTTTTTTAAAGAATGTGGAAGGAAAGCTCACAAACCTGGTAAACAGGGCAATTCTTTCTAATTTGAGGGCCAGGAGCTCGTTCCTCCAATCTGACACACTATTAAGTTCATTATTTGGTCGACATTGCAGCCCCACTAAAACCTTAAAGGTGTTTATGTAATCCAGAATACTTTGGAGAGAGATTAAAGAGGCTGGAGCAGAGGTGTATGCAATTCAAGCTGTAATTGGTGAAAATATTTTAATGAATAATTTAATTGATTTGGAAAACCCTCGGGTTCATGTGCAGAAAAGGTGATAGTACAAATTAAAAAGGCTTGGTCCTGATTTCACAGCTAATAGATTAGGGTTACTCATCATTTAATGACATTCTGTACCTTCCTGCTGCAGGTGATCCTAAAGATCGTTTGGACAAAAATGATTTTGACAGATTTCTACAAATAAGTCAACATATTGAGCGTCATTAAAGGTAAATAAACAAACCTAATTGGAGAATACTTCCTTTCTTGCCTCGGATCACTTTTCACCTGTCCCTGATTTGCTTTTGTTGTATTCAGTCCATCTGATTGTCCCTCACTCACTGGTCAGTTCACTCTCCTAGAATGCACCGACTTAAAATAGCAGTAAAACTACTGCACCACTGATTCAGACCAGGTTTTTTCCTGGTCAGTGGTTCAGCTGCTTCCTGCTGCCTCCAGGATAACAATGCTCCTGAGCACACCTCGTTTTAAGGACAGCACTCCTGTGGGTGCACAGCTGAGCACAAGCGACTTGGACAACGAGGATGTGAAAATGTCAACTGCATCAGCTGTGCTGTGGGACATAAGGTAGAGCCCAGAGTCACTCATAGCACTTTGTGTCTGTGTTCAGGTTTACATCCCCCCCCCCCTCCATCATCCAGGCTTAACGCTGCAGGTACACACATGCTTGAGTACACACACACACACACACACACACACACACACACACACACACACACACACACACACAGACACACACACACACACACACACACACAGACACACACACACAGACACACACACACACACACACACACAGACACACACACACACACACACACACACACACACACAGACACACAGACCCACACACAGACCCACACACACACACACACACACACACACACACACACACACACACACACACACAGACCCACACACAGACACACACACACAGACACACACACACAGACACACACACACACACACACACACACACACAGACACAGACACAGACACAGACACAGACACACACACACACACACACACACACACACACAGACACAGACACACACACAGACACACACACACACACACACACACACACACACACACACACACACACACAGACACACACACACACACACACACACACACAGACACACACACACACACACACAGACACACACACACACACAGACACACACACACACACACACAGACACACACACAGACACACACACACACACACACAGACACACACACACACACACACACACACACACACACACACATTATGGCCCGATGTTGTCATATTGCGGCCAGTTTCAGGCTCAGCTGGTCAGTGATTTCCAACCTTTTTTGAGTGTACACTTCTTCCTATTCATGTTCTATATTTGTGCTGTTTCCAATGACCAAGAACATTAAGGGTGAACACAAGTTCAATAGAACACCCCAATAATAATACATAACATTACATTTTGGACTATTTCTATGTTGTATTATGCAGCAGATCCATATCAAGGGTCAGATCCAGGATTTGTTTGTCACTTTTTTAAACATAACTTGATATAGGATTTTTTTTTTTTTTTTTACATACATGAACTGTGATTAAAAACTATAACTGTTCACACAAACACGGATCTCCTGAGTAAAGGTCCTGCCTTCCTGTCTTGTTTTTATACTAAGTCACCTGACAATTATTTCTCTCCAACATTCAAAAGTGAAATGACACAAGAAAAATAACTGGTGTATTATTCGTACAGCATATGATGAGACTGGTGATGTTTTTATTACAGTATTTATAACATCTTAAAACCTTGAAAGTGAGCTGATAAAATAATTCAGTGATGTTTTCCTCCCCTGATTTCAAATCTTTATCGATGTCTTCCTCTTTCTTTTCCATACATGACTTATCATTTCCTCCTCCTCCTCCTCCTCCTCGTCTGTTTCTCGTTCCTCTCGTTCCGCTCGTTCTTTTCCTCTCCCTCTCTCTCCCCCGCCTCTCACACGGATGCTAATTGGTTTCTGATACATTTTTAATGCTAAGCCACACAAACCACTTGTTTGTTCACGGTGGAAAATGTGAAAGAATCACGTCTGTTTGTATTAGAGCTGTCCTCTGAGTGTGGGAGTGAATGTGGTGCGAGTGTTTGTGCGTCTCTGTGCATGTTTGTGTGCATAATCCTTTGACAGGAAGTCAATTTGTACCCATCTTCTCTCACTTCAGTCGACTCTCCCAGCAGACGCCTCAACAGCGAATGGAGAGAGTTGAGAAACAGGAAGTCGGACGGCGTCGTCTTTCACGTTTCAATAAATTAACTCGCAGCATCGCACAATGCTGTCAGCTAACTGGGTCACTCGTTTGAGTGTTTGTGTATCCTCACAGGCCCAGTACTA
This sequence comes from Chaunax sp. Z400, assembly GCA_037577475.1. Lineage (NCBI taxonomy): Eukaryota > Metazoa > Chordata > Actinopteri > Lophiiformes > Chaunacidae > Chaunax > Chaunax sp. Z400. Next base: position 21,243,068 of record CM075183.1, read on the forward strand.
TCCTCAAACAGTTAGAAGCATGAAGAACTGACGACATGTTTCATCCAGTCAGAAACACGGGTGGGGCTGGAGCCTATCACAGCTGACTTTGGGTGTGAGGCGGGGTTGATCCGGAGAACCCGGAGGGAACCCACACAGACACGGGGAGAACCCACACAGACACAGGGGAGAACCCAGAACCCACACAGACATGGAGGAGAACCCAGAACCCACACAGACACGGGGGAGAACCCAGAACCCACATAGACATGGAAGAGAACCCACACAGACACAGGGGAGAACCCAGAACCCACACAGACATGGAGGAGAACCCAGAACCCACACAGACACAGGGGAGAACCCAGAACCCACACAGACATGGAGGAGAACCCAGAACCCACACAGACACAGGGGAGAACCCAGAACCCACACAGACACAGGGGAGAACCCAGAACCCACACAGACACAGGGGAGAAACTGCGTTTGTTACTCTTGAATTTGTCATTTGGCGAAAAGAGACACGCATTGATTCTGTTTTGTTCTCGTTGTGATCGATTTCTCCATCAGTTCCTGCCTTGACCCTCTGCAACAGTTTGTCGAAGCAGCGAATCCTCTGAGAACAAAACGACTCGCAGGCGTTCGGCTCGATCCGACGTTAATATTCACTTCTCTTTAATAATGTTTCAGCTGGTTATAAAACAAATGGAATCAGCAAATAATGGAAACACATATCCGGTATTTTTCCTGCTCTTGAGACGCAACAGTTCATTTTATTTATTTTATTTGTTACAGCTTTATTCAACGAGGTTCGTTCGTGTAGAGCTTCTTTCCCCCCCCAAGGAGAAAAAAAACCAAACATCTTTTCAAAATTTAAAAGGGTACATCTGATCATCCTGGAATAATATTAGCATGTTTATTTAATTTGTTACGTAAAACCTACTGCTCTGCATAGATTTATCCAAACATCCTGTGAACAGACTAAATCTCTAAAGAGCGGTGCTGAGGTAGAAAGTTCAACGCAACAAAAACACCGTCTCATGCATCATTACAGCACTGGGGGGGGGGGGGGGGTTGTGTTAATGATTTTAGGATCCATTGTGGGATCAATTATGAACGGATTGCAGGGCTTCCAAAGGGAACTTTTGAAACGTTTTGTTTTAGCTTCACAATCTTTTGACTTAAAACAACCAATGGATCGTTGACTGAATGTGTAACATAATGACATTTCTGCCACACATATGACATTGTGATTACATGTATATGAGCTAAATTACTTATCAGGAGGATGAGGAGAAAATTTCTTTTTTCATTTTCATTCCAGCCAAAATCCCGATGTTCTCGTCGAGACATTAAACTTTTTTTGTGGCAACAAATGTAGGAATTCTCAACGAGTCTTCAAGATGTTTGCTGCTGAGAACTGGATGAAAGCAGGTAATTTTAAACGAGACGTTGGACCATTTTCAGCTGAAAACGGGATCCTCAATCCGTCTTTGTAAAAGCAGGTGATTTGACGAAAACTTCTATATGTTCTCAAGCTGAAAACCGGATATTTTAAGGAGACGTAAAACTACTTTTAAAGAGACGGAGGGACATTTTCCAAACAAAAAACAAAACAAAAAAACAAATAAAAACTTTTAACAAGAAGGCGGGACAATTTTTCAGTCAAAAACTGGATATGTTTAACAAGACATGGCAACATTTTCCAGCTGAAAACCTTAATTTTTAACAAGCTGTCTTTGTGACAACAGAAATAGTTTTTTTTAGAGACATCAGGACTTTTTCAGTCAAAAATAAACTATTTTCACTGAGATGTCAGGTATTTAAGACGTCAGGACTTTTTCCAGACATGAGAATAAGAACGAAATGCAATATTTTCCTAAACCTAACCTATTGTACCGCAGAAGCTAAGATCAGCAGGCTCACGATGACCATGTTAACATGCTTAAGTTATAATGTTGGCATGTTTACATTCTTAGTTAGTGTGTTAACACATTAGCATTCGGTAATTAGACACAATTAAACACTAACTACAGCTGAGTCTGATGGAAACGTCATCAGTTTGAAGTTGGTAAAGTAAAAAATTTGGGTTTTCCATGCAGCACAATCTCTGGGCCAAAGTTCATGGCAATCCATTCAACCATGTAGAGACAATGGATGAGTCTGCTAATTAATCAGTATTTGTTCAACCAGCTTAATTATCTGTATCAGCTAACATCCTCGAATGGCTCAGACTGAAACTGGTTTGTGCTTTAATTGGAAGCTGGGGTTGATTTTTAGGCTGAAATTGATTAGTTTGCATGCTGGAGATGCAGAAGTCAAACACAGCCCCAACACCACAAACCAACCAGCTTTAATGTGTTTTTATGCATTTCTTTCATATTTTCTATCACATCTTCAACAATCTAATGAAATGTCCATCAAAATGCAGCTGATACTGTGACTCATGCAGGTGTGAAACACATCTTACATCACCGTTACATCAGGTGTCACTGAATGTGATGTTGTGTCTACAACTGACTGTGTGTCCGATTCTTTAGAATTTACTAAACACCTGCTTAAAAGACAGATTTTTGCACATTTACACACAAACACAGCAGCCATAGCTTTAAACAAAGTGGTGAACGTTTCCGTCCTTTAAAATAAGCTATTTAAAGAGAAAAAGATGCATTTTTGATATAAAATGTCAGACTGTCATTTTTCACATAGCGATAGATGCAGAACATGAAAAATGCATTTTTCATGTCATCGAGCCTCTGGATCCTTCAGTATCATGACTCAGTTGTTCTGACGCTGTGTTTAATAGTTTAGTAGAAGTAGCAGAGCTTCCCTACGGAGAGCGGAGGTCCAGAGTTCAGCAGGAACAAACCTGACGCCGTAAGGTTTGACGAGGCCACGACCTCAGCATCGTCTGCAGCTTCCCTCGTCTCTAATCCCGCCTCGTCTACCTCAGTGGAAATGTGACCGTTTGACTCGATGCACAGCTGCTGCATCAGCATCTCTGAGAGGAAAATACAAATCACTCTCTACGATATTTAAAGCTGCTTAGTTTAGCTTATGTAACAGTTCCATGTATATCTATAGTATTAACTGTATACAGGATCATAATATTATCACTTATATACATTAACTATAGTGATTAGAAAGTTTCATAAGCTAAAATAAAATAACAATGTTATTTACTTTGTATGTTCAGAAAAAAGAGTGTTAAATCTTTATTACTCAAATTATATTTTCTTTTTAAACAAACAGACACTGATTTATGCAACTAGACATAATGCTGTTCAGCCAGCACGGAGATATGAATTTAGCTTTGTAGCCGTTCTCGGCAGAGATGAGACATTTTATGGAGGTACAGAGGCGGGAAGAAAATCTAACTAGTGGAAGCAGCAAGAGTTCAAACTGTAATTTAGAATCACTGCAGCAGTACTAAGTTATCCAAGTATCTTTGCTGAAGATGTTTTACAAACTGAGGCAGAAGCAAACCGAAATTAAATTACATTTGTATTCAGTTCAGCTCTAGCAGAGCGAAAGTCTAACAGAACAACGCAGTGGGATCAACAGCTGGGATTAAAATATAGGAATCATCTTCCTGTAGAGCTAGCCTGCTTGCTACATTCATTAAAAACAGTGATAGAAAAACATCCATTATAAAACCTACTTTATCCTCTGAGCCAACTGAAAATTAGGTCGACTGGAGGGAAACTTCATTACCTGCCAAAGACATGTTTTCATTATCCTTTGGCTATTTGTTAATTAGATCATCTCAAAAAGGTTTTAGGTTTCAAGGAAAGAAGTGATAAGATTTTGAGGCTGATCTGGATCATGGTGCAGATCCAGGACAGTTTTTTGCAGCTTTGACAGAGATGTTTGGTTTACTGGTTGGCCAAAATAAGCTAATACCATGTTTTGTTATTACTGTAGCCAAAGTGTAGCTAAACAGAAGATGGACGTATCCATTCACGTATGTAGAGGGAGCAGAAATGGAAACATCTGTTTAGCTTAGCTAACCCAAGCCACACCCCTCCACAAACTCTTGGAGAAACTGATTCAGCAGTTTTTGAGTAATCCTGTAACTCTGCCTCTCAACGTTAAAGGATCTGGGGGGGAATACATTTGCTACTTTATCTGAATCTGCACCAAAATTCAGGGGGTTCTCTCCTGAACCACGACTCATCCTTCCACCAAGTTTTAAGTAAATCTGTGAAGTAGTTTTCGCGTAATCAAACAAACCAAACAAAAGCGGACAAACAAAAGTGGAGAACGTGGCTCAGTTGGGATTATGTTCAGGTCTGGATCTGAAGAAAAAAAATACAGGAATTCAGTGGAAAGCCAAGATGTAAATTCACTGTGGTACAAATTAAAGCTGTTGTGTGCAGCTTTTTTAGAGGTGAACTTTACATCATCATGGAGCATCCGGCCATTCTGGGAAGCTGATGCTGGTGATGAGACACTGGTGTATCTCATCAAGGTGACGCCTCATCAGGAGTTCTCAAAAATAGAATCTAAGACAGCCAATGGAGGAAATAAATGATCAACACATGAAAAGTCAGGACCGAAGAAAGTCTGACTCTGCTGGTGTCAGAACCCTCGAGGTTCCCTTGCCTTGCTGTTAAACTGTGTTTGAACAACTGGTCGCTCTTTGTATTAAGCCTCTGACAACAGTTTGAACAGACCAGTGGGTGTCTTCGCCTTTTTAGAGAATGCAGAATGGAGCTCAGCAGGGTGTCGACTCTGTAGGAAGATACTGAAGTTTGGTGTTAATAACATCATCAGGGAGGGTTTCTGACACTTAACTTTAAATATTTGATTTTATACTGAATAATTCATCATCGAAAAAATTATTTTTTTCTCACTTACCTCCAGTAGTTTCCATCCAAGATGATCGATTGTTCCTGAGACGTCACTAAAATACAACACAGGTAATTAGAATTTATGGTGCATGAGCAGGTCGTCACACGGTGATATTTCAACTATGAGTCATAAATTTATACCAAATACAAATAAGATAAGCTCCAGTGCTAACCTTCGCCAAGGCCAGACAATCCTACATGTCTGTTCTGCATGCCCCGCCCCTCTACAAACATAGTTGGTAATTGGATCAGTAGTTTTGCAAAGTGGAAAAAAAAATTCCAAAACAAATTCGATCTGCCCCTCAAAAGCCAAGTTTCAGGGAAAACCATCCATCCTACTAGCAAACGAACCAGTAAACAACCAGACGGGTTAAAACAAAACCAAGGTGCAAAAACAAGATAAAATATGCAATTATAATGCCATTAATTTATTATTAAAAGTTTAATCATCCCTGTGTTTTGCACCTTACTTTGAGCACAGATTTGGTCAGAAACCTTTGAGACATGGACCAACATCGTTGACGATGGTCTTGTCATGTGATTTGTTGAGCAAGAAACATGAGTAATAACAGAACTCATGCAGAAAGGAGGGCAGACCCCTCCTCGTGTGAAGCCCCACATCCTCCAGTCAGGATTAATGAACCCCCAGCGCTGCAGGACGGCGGCACCGAAACGCTGGAAACACGAACAGCAGGAAACGATGCCGCTCACAACCTGGGCTGAACTGTTAGCGCGTGCAGCTAATGTGGCAAATGAGATTGTGAGTGAAAATATGCGGTTCATTATTCATACGGAGATGAACAGAGTGATTGTGTGCTGCTTCCTGCCTTAGTGGGTTTGAATTTTTCATGATATTTAGTAAATAATGGCATTGAGTGTGTTTAGTGAGTCCACCGGCGCTCCACAAACGAACACACACTGCAGACGACATGAACATATGGCATGAAATAGCATCTTCTGTCTTGAATCATGCAAAATCGAATTGTCGTAGAACTGTTATGTTGCTCGCAAGGGAAAAGCGTTTTTCTTTTTGGTTTTTTTCGGATGATTTCAGTCCAAAGTCCCAAACCGGAGCCGACGTCTCATTGGACGAAAGCAGGAGACACGTAGTTGCTGAAGCAGATGTGATATCCTTTGTTATTCTGCCTGCATGTGTTTTCCTCATAGCTGTCAGTTCATATTGGTGTCGAATAACTCACATTATGATAATCCAAAAAGAGAACAAAAAGCACAGCAGCCAATCAGAATGGAGCATTTGACCATATTTATGTAAATTAGCAACACAATGTAGTGAAATTCAACACAGCTACAGACGGAAAGTACACAACAAAGATCAACAGTGCTGCAAAGAAGACGCTTCTCGAAGACAACAACTGTGGCTCAGGGGGTAAGAGCGGTCGTCCACTTATCAGAAGGTCAGTGGTCCGATCCCCAGTTCCCCCAGTCCACATGTCAAAGTATCCTCGAGCAAGATTCTGAACCCCGATCTGCTCCCCGGGTGCCGTAAGGGTGCATAAAATGAGCGCCCACCGCTCCTCAGGGAGGGGTCAAATGCAGACAACCAATTTCGCTACATTTTAGCGTGTGAAAACTGTAAAACTGTATGTGACAAATAAAGCTTCTTAAATTTTGCATTAGGCCATCAACACGTGCTGCTGCTGGTAAACTGTGTTTAATTGGCTCCCGCCTTCAAACGGGTGTAAAAACGGTCATTATCTGGGAATATGTCAGAACCAGAGTCTGAAGTGGACCACAAAGGAAACCCTGATTCAGCTGCATGATTCAATATCTTACTATTGTTTCCTATATATGTATGTCATTACTGTAACATTACATGTAACACAAGTCTCCATAGCATGTACCTACATGTATATTTAGTTACTCTAGAGTGATTCTTTTTTGTTTAGTCCTCGTCTTGTTTCAGTCCACAGTTCGCTGCCAAAGATTTAATGTCTCTTCAGACCAGGCATCCAATCTTATATTTCACGATGAACCAATCATGTGTCTGTCAGAAACGTTGTGCCTCGACCAGCAGCTGATGGGGAAGAGGGTGTTCATGCTGCATATGGAACTTTTTTCTTTAAGTGTTTTCGTTTTTTCATTTTAACTATGAGCACTGTTTTCTTCTTATTAAACTCTGTAGATGAGATGAACCCGAGATGCCAGATCCAAGGTAGGATCAATAATAATGATCAATAATAAAAGTCATCCGAAGTGCAGGAGAGGATGAATATAGGAAGAGTCTAAATGCTTTAGTCTCTGCTGTAATCGTCAGGGTCTCAATTAGCCAAAGAATGATGCAAAAAAACACTGTGGCTGATGCAGCTCTGAGGCGATGCACTGAAACCACAGACAACCACGATGACACTTCTTCATCCTAAAATACGCCTAACTGCTGCTTGAAAAGAGGCCAGTGATCCGCGGAGGCCGACTGTGATGTTTCTAATTGGCACAGGGGATCTGTGTGTCTGGTTGTTTGCTTCTTCTTAATGGTGTGATGATTGTTTCTGCCTCTGGGAGGTAATTAGTGAGAGAAGAAGGTCAGCATTTATATTATATGAGAAATTAAGCCTGTGCGAGTATCTGTGTTCCTGCTGTGACCTACACTAAGTTTACCTTATTATGTATTAAGAGTTACAGACTGGGGATTATTTTTGTTTCAAATCTACATCTGTAGGGAGTGACCCAGCGGGACGGGACAATCGTATTATGTGTACAACACACCAACGGGAGATTTTTAAACAGCAGCTAGTAGCAGTTCAATAAGTCAAGTCAAAATGTATTTATATAGCATAATTAATATGTCAGAAAGTCTTTGGCGTCAGAAAGTCTTTGGTGTCAGAGAGTCTTTGGCGTCAGAAAGTCTTTGGCGTCAGAAAGTCTTTGGCGTCAGAAAGTCTTTGGCGTCAGAAAGTCTTTGGTGTCAGAGAGTCTTTGGTGTCAGAGAGTCTTTGGTGTCAGAAAGTCTTTGGCGCTTAGACTCTTCAGGGAGATTGAGATTGAGTGTGGTGGTGGTGGTGGCTGATGACCCTGGTGAAGCTGATGAAGTTGGTGAATCTTTGAAGACTGGGTGGTGATGTGGTGATGGGGGGGTACAGGATGCGCAAAACAGCAACTAGAGGAACGGAGAGAGTCATATTTAAAAGACAGCTGAAAGATGATTGGCTGACAATGAGGGTGTGCCGCTGTTGTGATGCTGCACGATCTGTGTCAGAAGTGCTTGTGTTGTGTTTGGGTCCCTCTCGGTGCTCCAGATTCCTCTCAAAGTCCAAAGTTATGTTGGTTGGTGACTAAATTCGCTGTAGGTGTAAATGTGAGTGTTTTGGTATCGATGTCTACCCTGTGATGAAAAGGTGACATGGTGTGCCCCCCCCCCGCCTCTCTACGAAACATCCAATCACCAGCCTTAGATTTCTCTTATGTGCACAGAGTATGGCGTCGTTTGTTAAGTACATTTTGGATGGAATCAGGAACTATGGTGAAATCGAGTGTATATAAATTAAATGTCAAAATATTTTGACTTCCCTACCTCTGTTATTCATGCCTCTCATTGGTGGTTAAGGCTCATGATTGGACCTGTCACACATCCAAACCAGCAGACACATCTTCATTTATTTGAAACTCCCATTTCTTCACTTGTTTATCCATGCACGCATCAATGCTAATGCTAATTCCCTGGAAAATTGGTTCTCCTTGGCCCTCCTCTCAAACCCTTAATCCTTTGTTTGAACCACTTGGCCCTGAATCCAACCAGGCAGAACTCTTAATGCGCTCATGTGAAGGTTTTTTTTTACCCCTCATTTGGCAGCTTGTATTTATGCAAAAATCCAGCGATATGCGACAGCATCTCTTCCAATTTCTCCTTCTGCTCATTTAAACAAAGTGCTGTCAGAAATAAACCATGTTCTTCATGAAAGAGGATTTTAGCGGAGCAAACATGAAGTCTGAAATTAATTATGAATCACAGTCGGTCGACTCTCCATCCAACCACAGTACAGACCCTAAACGGGGACGTCTATGAACTCATGCATTTTACTGATAAACCCTTTTTCCTTCAAGACCAAGAATTCCTCTAAAAAAGGGTGAGATAAAGTTATTGAGAAGAAGAGTTTGATCCACATCCAGGGTATTCTATTTTTTTTTTAAAAGGCATTAATGCTTTATGTACGATTCTGATTCCTATTCTGATTTTGCTTTTCGGTTGTGGTTCTTTTGATTCCGGTTCTTTGAGGGTCAGGTTCAAACAGGCCACATGCTTAATTTATATAGAAGAAAACTGTATAAAAAATAAATTAAAAAAAGCCATTCTTTATATAAAATGTATCATTCATTATGAATGACTCATTCATTTATTTGTGTCACATTGTGGGATAATTGCAAAACTATCAAAACAGAGGCAGTGGTTCACCACAGTGATGTCATCAGTTTACAGTGACGTCACATCGGCCAGAGCAAAACAGCACAACGTGACAGATGTCTGACACACATCACCTGGAGATTCAACAAGGTGGAGACAGTTCAATCAAATCTAACCTGGATGTAAGACGGCAGGAAAGGTGTTTTATTTTGAAAAAATTAATAAATTAAAGAAGATTAAAAGGGAAATAAATCAGAATGAAACGTTTGAACCTTTTAATTTTGAAGGAGTAGAAACATCAGCGTCTAAGTGGGAACAATGAATCACATCAGACTGATAGAGACAAACATCAGAGGATAAAAGAAGAGAAATGACAACGGAGAGGAAGAGATGATTAGTGTTTATAGATGGGTGATGGAGGGGGGGGGGGGTGGAGAAGGATAACAATAGTGAAAGATGAATAGAAGCTGTGTCTATTTAAAACTGCAGTGTCATTCCTGCTGTTATCAGTATGTGTGGGTTATTGTCTGTGATACTAGTTCCAGCTTTAAATATGAGGCTGAAACCACAAAAAATACAAAATGAAGAAAAAAAAGTTTTCCTACAAACTTTACATAAATGTCCTCATTAAAATTCCACACGTCTTCAGTAGAATAATTCCTCTGCTCTCCATAAATGTGCTCCTGTTCACAAAGTTCCTCATAACTGTTGTGTCTCTGATATAGAACGTGTTTGTTACACAACAAGTTTAGAGCGTCAAGAAATGATAACGAAATGAATAGTAATGTATGTTGATGATCATAAAGTGCCGTCTGTGTGGGTCTCTGTTGTTACTGCTCAAAAGAAACATGTCCGAAATTTTCAACTCATGCAGAGGGAGGAAATAGAGAGAGAGAGAGAGAGAGAGAGAGAGAGAGAGAGAGAGAGAGAGAGAGGAAGAAAGAAAGAGAAGAAAGACGAAAACATGGCAAAAATAAGATGAAGACTGATGGGGGATGAAGGATGAAAGAGTCTGGGGTCATTGGGGGGGGGGACTGAGGGAAGTGTTGCAATCCATCCATCCATCCATCCATCCATCGCTCTTTCATCCCTTCACCCATCAATCGTCATCTGTACAAACGTCTGTTCATCCATCATCCATCCATCGATTCTTCAGTAACTCATCCAAGGTGCAGTTCAGGGATTTAATCACAATATGATCACACTTACTGTCAAGGGTCAAAACCGACAGGCAGCCCCAGACGAGTGAACAAAGAGAAGGTAGGAGTCCAAATAACAGGTCAGTACAGAGACCGTCAGAGCACCGAGGAACACAATCAAAGAAGGAGGCAAAGGTGAACTCAGAAAAGTCCAAAACCAAGCAAACTATCAAAAAAGGAAAACTCCTGGTATGTCAGACACAGACAAGGAAGTACAGCAACGAAGAAGAGAAGGAACACAGACTATACATGAAGCAGGAAATCTAGAAGAAGAAGAAGAAGAAAGATGAGTGAATAAAAAGAGAGAACATGAATAAGCAGAGGACTAACCAGGTGGAGACTAACCAGGTGAATACACAGAAGACTAACCAGGTGAAGACTAACCAGGTGAATACACAGAGGACTAACCAGGTGAATACACAGAGGACTAACCAGGTGAATACACAGAGGACTAACCAGGTGAAGACTAACCAGGTGAAAGTTAAAAACTAAACAGGAAGTGATAATCTAAACCCCAAACCATGATATAAAGAGTGAAGATGAAACATTTTCATGTTCAGTCATTACTGCTTTTATGTTGTTTTTTTAAAATTAATATAAGTTTTATGTCAATGTTTGTTATGATTGGCTGAACAACATTTCTCTCATTAAATATCCAGCGAATCATGTGTGACAGATAATCTGGTTTCATCTGCTACCTGATGAAGCATCTGAAGTGTCCAAACATTCCGGGCTAAACCGTCCAGAGTTCATCGGCTCCATTTCTCATTTGACTGAACTTCAATAACTTGGATCTTATTTGCTTTTAAATTAAACTTCCTCCACCGGCACTGAAACTCCATTACAAATATGCAGCAGTCAGACCAGAATCATCTCGGGCTTCTCATCGATGTCGATGAGCCGTTAAATTCAGGAAATTGATTTGAGTGAAAGTCTGTGTCAGCTCTTAAAAGCAGACAGCAGAAATGACCCATAAGCCCAGGAAGTGGAGGTCGTCGGAACTTTTTATTTAGCGTGAGATTGATGAAACACTCACAGAGGCATCTCCAGTGTTTGACACTGAGGATCAAGGCCCAGTCATCAACCAACACCAACCATCAGCCTCCCAGTTCATCCCAACACCTGGACACATGTCAGCATTCCTGGACAGAACTATCAGATGTTTCCTTCGATGTTTCATTCTGTGTTTTAATCCAATCAGAGAAACATTAAACTTACATTTATGTCAACCTGACATTTTGACTGTTACTGACTGTCAGGCATCAACAGACCAATGATGGAAGACCAGAGAGAGGATTTAAGGAACGGACGTCCAAAATAAGTCAGTTTACAGATGATGGATGAAAAAGTCAGAAAATATGAGATTGAAAAGGACAAAAGGAACCAGTTTACTTTTTATTCCTACCATCACCACAGAGGTCAGATATGCATCTGGTTGGTTTGTCGGCAGGATGACTCGGAAACTACCCACATAACAGGAAGAACATGTTGACCTTTGCTTGTTGCCAAAAGAAGCTGACCAGCTGCTCCATTTGAATTCTTGGAGGAAATTAGTTTGTCCTAAATCCAGACGGGATGATGGATGGATGAAAAGTGACCACGGCAGCAGTCTTTAATCTCAGGAATGTTGCCAAGGTGCGGCCAATCCTGACACAGCAGGAAGTTGAGAAACCCATTTTTCTTCCTTTGTAAATGCTAAACACTTTTCACCCATCTGTTTGTTGGTTTGTTTCTCAGCAGGATCACTGAATGGATTTCCTTTATTATTTAATATTCCAGTCATAATGTGTTTTGAATATTTATTGTAATTTGGCTCTCGGGCAGTAACTGGAGAATATTTGAGCCCAGAGCCCAGAGCTACGTACCCCTGCCTCCAAGTGACGATTTTGGTGCCAGAGATGTTTGACTACCCATCCCTTCCTACATCCTCCACCATCATACAAAATGTCCAATTAGACCCCAGTGTCTCCCGTTTATTTTTAAAACCCAACATGGCAGCTGGAGCTGATGAACAAAGCCTTCACAGCGGGGTGGTTCACTGTGAACGCTGAGCATTTCCCCAATCTTCCAATCCAACACACCCACTTCTGATCTGGTCTGTGTCCTGCGCCGACATCCTGTTTCTACTAGAAAGACTGTCAAACCAGGATCAACATGTTTGCTCCCCGCGGCTCCATTGAAACTTTCATTCTTGTAACACTGAAGGTGATTTTCACAGCGAACCAGAGGCTGAACTCTTAGCAACATAAGAATTGCTTTCATTTGTTGAAAAACACAAACAAACCCGTTGTGTTGAAGAGGTTGACTTTAGTAAACCCTTCAGGAGTGGAAGAGCCCCAGAAAGCTGCGGTAATCATCATGTCGCCCTCACAGAGACGGATGTTTCAAATTCAGGAGGCGTCGGTGCCAAACGTTGTCTGACAACATCCGGAATGAAAGGGCGGCCAGCAGGAGGCTCTCATTAAGAGACAGTTACAAGGAGCCGGAGACCGAAGCGTCTCAAACCAATAACTCTGTGATGCCGTCTCCTTTTGTTCGAGTGAAATACTTTCCTCCAGCTCCAGTCACTCTGACTGATGATAATGGACTCTCCTCCACTTAAAACCCAATAAAACACAAGTGACTCATCTGCTGTGGACACATAGTACAAAACTCAGAAGAAAAAGCATGAGACCTGCTCAGCTGTTTCAACAATTGGAATGAATTTTTGTATAAAAACAAACTGAATATGAGGAAAATGTCTGCATTCAAAAATTTACAGAAAACAGCAGCTAATAGATGCTAACAGACGCACATTTGTAACATTTTATTTTACTTTACTGTAAGTAACAGAGAATCCTGGACTAATAAAGAAATAACATTGACAAAAGTAAAAGAGATTGTTTGAAGACATTTTCAGCTGATTTGATTTAGTTTAGAAAAATAAAGAATATAAAGAAAAAAGAATTGTTAAAATTAGACACTGACTCTTTGGTTTCACAGGAGACAGCGGTAAAGTCTTATTTATGCTCAACGTTAAAGACGGATAGGGATGGAACCTTCCATCCTTATGATGCCATCATTTCGTCCATATTTCATGGTGTCACAGACAACCGCTGAGCAAACTGATGCCTTCAGTTTATTAGATACATGATCACCATTTCTGTTGTTGTTGTTTCTTCACTGCCCTCTAGTGGATGTACCAATGATACATCGTTTGAAACCTATGTACATAGAGAGTAGAAATGAGCCTTAAGTGTTTGAGCTATCCATCCACGCCTACATTTTCCTTATATGGACTTTGTTGTTCTTTGAACTACATCCTACGTTCTTTCCTCATTTGCTACCATCATAATTACCATGACGACTAGAGGTCACTTCCTGGCAATTAACTTAAAGAATGGTTTGTAAACGATGATCTATGGTGGTTTCTCTGATGAAGATGGGCTAAGAGCAGAGGGTTACACTTTTTTGATAAATAAACTAACATAAAATGGGTTCAGATATATTTGCAGGTTGCTGCTTCCTTCTGACCAGTCTTAGCAGAGCTGTAGAAACACGACACAAAGGAAAGTTGAGGAAAGCATGAGGAAAGTTGGATTCAATTTTTTTGTGAGATGAAATAATTCAAATATTTCCAATGCACCTGAATGTCATCGCATCTCTCGAGAAGTGGAATGTATATCGTACTTATTTTCTAACCAATGAGAGGCGAGCGTAGCTGCTGTAGTACTGCGGGGAATTCACGGAGATGGAAACCAGTTGGAGAGGCAGATCCCCAGTCTGCGTTTATAAAGTCTTCATGTAGTAATGAACTGGCCAACCCAGCAGGGAGACGTTCTAAAGAACTGCTCTGGAATAATAATGAACAGCACAGATACTCAGTGTGTGCATGGCTTCACATGGGGATGGTGTGCATAAATCATAAAGCACATCTGACAATGGAATTAATCTCAATGTTAGGAATGTTAAAATGCCTTTTTAATGTCAGGAAAATCGTATTTCTCTAACCTTGGGGACATACTGAGGAAAAGTCATGGGAGACAACAATATATATAGCGTATTACCTCCTGGCTGCCATATTAGCATAACAAGTACTTACCTATCTAATTAAGTGCTAGCAGTGGAGCTTTAAGGTAATTATTGGCACAGCTTGCGGCCGTCCTTGACCAATTCATACACAGTGACACTGCCTGCATACCTTTAATTCAAGAAAGATTTATATAAAAAAACATTAGATAAATAAAGCAAGTAAGGCGCTCAGAGTAGCAGCCCAGACGCCCGTTACACAAACACAATTTGTGAGCACTAATTCCATGCAAATTACAAATGATTGCAGCTTCACACCTGTTTTTATTCATCTAACGTTTTTGAATTAAGATGGGATTACATGTTATGTCATTGGCCCAAACAGTCCCCTGATAGGCTGACCCTCATCATATTACTCCTGGACCATGAAAACCTGCCCCTAGAATCTGGATCACATTGGTTTCATTATTAGTTAGATAGTTATTCTAGAAAAACTAGATTTCACTGATGGTGGTTTTCTTCAGGATCTAGATCAGGAACTAAAGTTTCAGCTACAATCTGATCTCAGTTCAGCTCATTATTATCTGTTATCTCACCGTAGTGACATTTCTGAGCCCTATACATTTAAACATTGTGGAACACCAGATCCAGAAAATGACCTTGATCCAGATCGGACTCTGATGTGTTCTAGATCTTATGGTGATGTCATCGTGTCATTTTTGTCCAATCATTGTAGACATTATCCAGGAAGTTAGAAGAGAAAATCTTCCCACACTGGTAAAGAATCCTTTAAAAACAGTCTGGATCCAGATGAGGACCCGGATCACCATCAGAATCTGGTGGATTGTTCCTTAGGACTGTATCCTACCTTTAATCAACACTGAATCAGAGTCTGCTCATCACGTTTGACGCGTCCTGCTAATAGACTGGAATATGCAGCTAAAATCATAACAGAAGAGATGGATGATCCCTGAAAATGTGACAAATACCTGCTGGTCATTCAGCTTTTCTTCAACACTCTCACTGAGTTTAGAGTAAACAGCTGAGTGTGTGTTTGTGTGTCACTCATTTGTGTGACAGCAGGACTGTGTGTTTTCTGTCTGCTCTGTGGAGATTGGCAGAATGTGTGTTTCTGCACATTTCTGTGTGTGTGTGTGTGTGTGTGTGTGTGTGTGTGTGTGTGTGTGTGTGTGTGTGTGTGTGTGTGTGTGTGTGTGTGTGTGTGTGTGTGTGTGTGCGATTGCGGTGACAAATTATTTATGTTTTCTTGGCTGCCCCACCACAGAACTGACTGACGAGTCTCACACTGAGCAGAGCCTGAAGGGACAGTCGCTGGGTCTCAAATCTGACGGATTCACACCAGCAGAATAACACTTGCCTGAAGGAAACAGGGGTGGGTGGGGGTGCAGTAGCAACTGCTGCTGTACTGCAGAGGAAAGGTTTGGACAACAGAAACGGCGATGGTAAAAAAGAGGGTGTGATAATGTGGTGATTAAAAAACAACATAGGTGGAGGCAGCGATGACCTCGCCGTTGGTCTGTGAGGTCATTAAATACATCGTGACATGTGGACAGAAAGCTTTTTACACTTGTTTTGTGAGGAGATGCCTCCTTTGTCATGTCCAGAGACTTTTGTCATGTCTTGATTAAATTATGGCTACACTGCTCCCAATGATTTCCGGCAGAGGGTGCGTCCACATTTATATCCGTTTTTAACATTGAGCCGAAACAAGCCTTTTCAAGGATTATGCAGAAATTTCAGATACAGTTTTTTTGGGGGGTATTTTTGTTTCAGGTAATTAAAAATTGCTCCAATCACCTGTTTTGGTAGCCCTGGACCACAGTGAGGTTGACGTTGTCGGTGCCGTGGATCACAGATACCGACAAACAAAGGGTCTGTTTGCTCCACAACTGCCACATGTATCCTCAAAAGTTACGGAGCTATAGTTCCACTATAAGAGCTAGCTAGCTACCCTTTTACTTTCTTTTGAAAGTACTTCACCCTCAGGATAGTCGCCTTCTCCAAAATGTGGACCCAGACAGAAGGGTGACACATTCTTATAACTCACTGCAATCGATCAATCCACCTTCCATGACAGCAATCAAAACGTCATGGGATAACGAGCTGGGAATGAAGATCTCTGGCAAGACTTGGGAAAAGAGCCTGAAGGGATTCAGTCTTTTTCAGTTCCAGGTTATTCATAGACTCCACTTTTCCAAAACCAAGCCTCACAAGATGTTCCCAGATATTTCCTCACAGTGTGATGAATGTAGGACAGCAAAGGAGAGATATTGGACAAAGCTTTTTAAAACACTCTCTGAAATTCTTAGTATCAACATTGAATTAGACCTTGTCTTAATTATACTGGGAATCTCAGAGCTCATATCTGCACAAACAAGAGTGTGTTTATTTATGCTGGATATTTGTTTTTGGCTTGCTTTTGTTTTGTTCACCCCTATTTTCAATGAAAATGTAAACAGCTGATACCCTACATTTCCCCTTTAATAAAACATACTTTATAAAATTAAAGATGATACTGATTTAGATCCTGACGAAAACCACCATTGAGAGAGAAAGAGAGGAGAGAAAGTTGTAGATATCATTGAAACAATGTTGCTGGTGTGGTTCCCATGGAGGTTGCCATGGAAGCCAAAAAGGGGCGTTTCTAATGACCGGTCACAATTATATAAAAATTCTCAAAATTTATTTTGTGTGTTCCGATGCCATGTGGGAAGAAAGTTATGGAACCTCATGACAAACAGATGAAATTAACAACATTTTTTTAGAGAGAAAAATTGTAAATCGGTCAGATTTGACCGGAATACAACAGAATAACCATCAGACCAATAATGATACCAATGTAATCCAGATTCTAGGGGCAGATTTTCATGGTCCAGGAGTCACATTCTGAGGGTCACACGATCAGGGGACATTTGGTTTGAGGTGCAGTGACATAATGTGGAAAAACTGAGCTGCACAGGCGGAGGTTTGTGCTCTCTGAGCGTTGTCTGGTTTTGCAGTGTTTTTTAACAGATGGCAGAGCTGACAGCACACTGCACAGATATTGAGGTCATGGAGTACAGTCACACATAATGTATTTGTAGCAGCATCCGACAAGAGGTGGCTTCCACGTCCGACACATTGTACGATCCAGAGTGGTGATGAGTAACGGGAAACGGATGGTTGACAGCTGAAGGTTGAAAAGCAGCATCCAATCCTCGATTCACGGCCCCCGCTGAAGGAGAGTGTGGTCGAGTTCCCATCATGCATTTATCATGGATTTATACTAGGTAATTGTTTTGGATCCAGACCCAGAGGTTGAAGATTAGGCCAGTTTATTTAAGTTACTCACAATGTCAGAATTTCTAAATCCTGTTTTGCAAACATAATATTAGAAACAAAAATGATGTATTTCTAGAAAAGAAAAGTTGTTTGCATGACTTCAGAGGGTTTTTTTGCTCCAATTTGCGGTTAATTTGTGGTTATTTTACGATACTTTTATTCTTGTGCTGTAAATTATTGTTGTGTTGTTTGGTAATGCTGCAGGCATCAAGGACTGATTATTATTGGTGCGTTCAGGTGCTCACATCAAACACCTGAAAATACAAACACAGATTTTATCAGCTCACATCCGGGATTCAACCCTCAAATCTGGGAAACCAGGCACCAGACTTTTCATTTTCCTCAATTAATTATCCTCATTTGTCTCTGTTACAAAGGAAATTGAACATGGCTCAGTTTAAGATTTGGTGCAAACTCTATTCATCCAGCATCACTTCTTATTACCAAGTGTTCCTAATGTAGCCACAGCTTTTTAACGATTTTTAAATCTACCTGTGACTGAAACGTATCTGAGAGGCAGGTCTGGGTATCCTGAGCTCTCAAAGTTCCTTCTCTCATGCTAGCAGTCGATTAACTCCTCTTTGTTCACTTACGTTGATTATTAGTAGTGTGCAGTTTTTCACAAGCCTTGAACCCATAATATTACTAAGATATTCTTGCTGTTTTAATTATTGCTGGCGGATAACAGAGGCAGTATTTCCTGTTTGCCATGACAATAATAATAATAATGACTATGAGCATCATTTGATGTGTTCATTTGTCATGGCTGTTTTGTCTGCCAGTCATTCTGTATTTATTCCAGGGATTGACTCTGGGTTTGGACTTGGCTGTGGAAACATCATCAGTGTTTTCTTTCTCAAACCCCCTGTTGTCACTGTTCAGGGATCATTAGAGTGATTTGTTTTGCGCCGCTGCCAAATCATGGCCAATTATTTGCCTTTGTATGCGCGCTCCTGTATTATGAACTTTGTTCAGCGCTGTATGAGACCTGATGGGTAGTGACAGTGTAGAAAGAGACAATGTTCCAGAAAGTGATGCGAGCAGCTATAGTGCAGCCCTGCAGCCTGAGTGATTGAGGGTCTGAATGAAATGGTCAACGCCACCGACTCTGACCCTCATCAGCAACCATTATCCCATCAGTTCAGGACAACTGGGAATAGAGCGTATGGAGTGAAATAAGCTATTACTCCTTCTCTACTGTGTCAGTCCATCCTTTCTCTCTGAACCCTCTCTCCATCTTCTCTCCCTCTTTCACGTCACTCACTCCACCTCCTCGTCTTTACTCCCCACGGTTTTAATCAATAGCTTGTTCCCCGTCTTTATTTTCCTCTCCTTTGTATTTGTTGTTCTTAATTCTACCCTTTCCTTTTCTCTCTTTTATTCACAGCAGTTAATGAGTGCATTGAGCCAGCTTGCTATAATTATGATCCTTTATGCTGTTTAGGCTTTTTCAGGGGCTAATGCTGATTTAATGGCATAACGATCAGCTGTGCCAACACTGGTCATTTGGATCCTGCTCCTAAACATTTATTAGTGAACTTGGGGGAGTGATGGAGTGATACGCAATGTAAAGCATCATAGTTTGAATCCTATGAACCTGGAGCAAGCTACTGTATTTGATTGGTTGGGAGTGAAAACGTGATCCAAGCAATTTTAGCTTTGCCCATTAATCTCCAAATAGCTGATGAGAAGGCAACAGTGTGAGAAGGAAGTAGTTAGAACTTCTGTCCCTACATCCAGAAGCTCACCCACCATCTTCAGCAAGATCAGGTAATCCTGATCTGAGGTCCAAACCAGGAGTTCAGGGACTTATTCGAACCCGTTTGACATGTCTTCTTTGCTGTCGCTCGCCCAACCTCATTCCCTGGTCCCTCACTTACTTAACCCTAAAGTGCGGTGGAGATGGGGCTCCTCCGTGGATTGAAGGAGACATTTAGGTTTGATCAGGCTTTTTGTCGGATCACAGGAGTCCTTTGGGTAAATGTAAGAACTGTCGGTGGATGACTCACCCACTGCATCTCTGAGTCTGTGTGCATCAGCATGCAAATGAATCACCTCATCGTCCGGCCTTTTATTGAAGTGAACAATGAGTCCACACACAGGGGAATTGTTCCGCATGATCGTTGCATTTTCATTCCTATGTTACAAATTAAGCTGCTGTGTAAGAAATCTGCAGGCATGATGGCACCATCTGGTTTGATTAGCTTCACCGCGACCTTTGCATATCTCAATAGCATCTTAACCAGCGCACACAGACCACCCTACTTCTCATACTGCCTCATTTACATGGGAGGCTTTTCTCGCTGAAAGCTACATAAGGTGTTTGGCTCCTGTTTGGGTTAAATTGTAAACGATGTGTGAGTCGAGTTTTCATTCTAATTTAATAGCAGATGTTATTGTCATGCTTAAATTTAATAAATAATTAAGAAATTCTAAATGCTTGTTGTGCCTCCAAATATGGGGGTGAAATTTGACTTGTTTTTATCATTTTTCTACTTTCTTCTGTCAAAGGAATGTGAGAAATGTGCTGATGTTATTGTTAGTGGAGGCCACATGTCTGTACATATCCTGATACCATATGTGGTCAGTTTGAAGTTTGTAAACCATGCTCCTGTGACGTCACATGACCCTCTGGCTGTCAATCATTGCATTAGTCAACAGAAGATTGCCGAGCTGCCGCTCAGGCCTGACGGACTCTGTCATCAAGGGTTGAGACTAGATGTGAAAATTTGTATTCACCTCTTTTAACGAGTATAAAAGTGACTTGTTTTTATCATTTTCCTACTTTCTTCTCTCAAAGGAATGTGGGAAATGTTGTTGTTGTTGTTGATCTGGACACTTGTCACTGGCATGTTGGTGTCTGATTGCTACTAATTTATTCTGATTTACTTACATGAATGGGTTATATTGTGAAATGACTTGCCCTCCTAGGATTAATAAAGTCTGAATCTGAATCTGGAAATGCGACTTAAACATCCCATGGGTCTCCATCCCATTGGATGATAAGTTATAGTAAACCTAGCCAACTGAAACTAAGTAGCCCTATAAAGAGGTAATGGTGACACTCCTTCTGACATAATGTAATGTGAAAGCAAAACCAACAGGCTTTATTTAATGAGGGGGAATCATTAACCTTGGCTCAGACTTTCAGGCGTGAAAGCTAATACTCAGTTTGCCTTAACATACATGATGATTATGCACATCCCCATCTGGTGATGAAACTTTTAATATTAACAAACATTAACCATTATCATATAATTAGTCTCAGTAAAGCTGTTTGTTCGTTGAAAAAAAACAACATAAATGTTTTTGCAGGGTTCATATTCTGTATATGGTAAGTCATTAAATTAAAATGTAATGCTAAATGTGTGTAAAGGAGTTTCTTTTAGTTTTAAATGCAGAACAGAAACAGCCAAATCTGTATTCATCCTGTGTCGCAGATGGAAAACAAACTGAAGTTGAGCCCTCGGTGTGTTTGCATGATGAATATCAAGAAGTTGGAAAGACAGTCGCTGGAGAAGAGCTTACTTAGAGCTAATTAGATCTGTTGACAAGGAACTAATTAGATTTGAAAAGGAACATGCAAATTAACCCCCACCCACACACATATACAGTATATAAAAATCTCATATGCAGGAAGAGGTGTACAGTCCACACTTGATTTTAAAGCCTGTGAGCACCGGCGCAAAACAGGAAGTCGTCCCCTCAACTACTAATTATTGAGTGATATTTTTAAAAGAGTGTATATTCAATAGAACTCCACTTTTATGATAATTCCCACTCTAAAGGCCCATTTATGCTCCCTCTACGTACGCAAACAGATACGTCTGAGCACAAAACGTCCTCTACGTCGACATCGATACAACCGCAGAGGGGCAGGAGAGTTTCAAGTCTCGTCAACAACAAATATGGCGACGGTCGGAAGAGGTTGTGTTAATGTAAATAGAAAGGTGACCTCTGATGAGTCTGATTGCTGATTTAGATCCTCTGATAGGTGGCCTACGTGGTTTCAAAATCTTGATTCATTCATCAAGAAAGGTGAAGGACTTTTACTGTCCTGGCCTCCAAGCTATGGAAGCCTTACCTGGGAAAAACTCAATATCCTCTTTTAAATCTTAAAATTCACCTTTATCCTCTCCTTGTTTTTTTATTTATCTTTTTTGTTTTAAAGTGTGCTTTTAAAGGGTGCTATATAAATGTATCATTATCATTATTTATTTGTGACACAGAAAGTAAGAATTACTCCAGAGGCAAGTTTGTGCTTCAGAATAGTACATCTGTTGTTGGACACAGGTAAAGGCCAACAGTTTGTGTTGGGTTACAGTCATTCACACAGTCAATATGTACACAAAATAATACAACATAAATTATAGCCATGTAACGAAGAAGTTTACATTCATGTTTGATAAAGGTCAAGCAGCATCGATGTCTCCTCATCATGAACCCATCAGAATACTTCAGAGTACCGTCAACTGTAAGAACTTTCTCTAAATAAGAACTTTCTCTAAATATCTCTTCAATTATTTCCTTCGCATAATAGAAAACAAGCTGAAAAACACACAAGACGCGTTTAAAGATGAGCTTCATATAAATCTGATGCCCTCCTATTTCACCTTCTTTTAGCGTGTCCCAGATTGCTAGCATAGGTTCACAATCGTCATAAAAAATCATGAGGCTAGTATGTGACAGAACTTTGATTCAGGTTTGAAACAATTGAGAGTAAACATACACCAGATTTATGAATGTCAGTGAAATACACCAAATCATTTTAAGAATGGGTATTATTGTTTGCTGTTTTGGTTAGCTTGCTAACTAGCTAGCTATGTAACATTCTACCTCTCTACCAACTCATTTGGTCAGGTCCAAACAAGCTAAGTTGCTAAGGCAGCAATTGCAATGATTTGGTTCATGCAAACAGCTGATAAAAAGTTTTGTACATTCTTAACCCTGGACGACCCAATTAAGTCCTAACTCTGA
Source organism: Chaunax sp. Z400 (assembly GCA_037577475.1). NCBI lineage: Eukaryota > Metazoa > Chordata > Actinopteri > Lophiiformes > Chaunacidae > Chaunax > Chaunax sp. Z400. Next base: position 21,265,780 of record CM075183.1, read on the forward strand.
TAGAATAATTGGACGATGTGAATCATGCACTGCATCATGGGATAGCATGATGATAGTTCCTTTTGACCCGCCTCCAGTTAAAATAAATCACTGTTCAAAAGTGTCTAAAACGTTCAGTTCCGACTATAACTCAGGACGCTGTTATAAAACTAAAGCATATTATGATAAACTTTGTACTCATTTGCAAAGAAAACGAATGTTTCTATCTTTACATAGACTTTTTAATAATTACCCTCTGTCCTTAGAGGATGACACCATTTCTAGCTGTTTGAGGCATGCATTCACAGGGAAACGGAGCAGAGAGGAGAAACAAGGATGGAGATAAACAGCTGCTAAGGTTCAGTGGGACGGAAGAGAGGGATTGTGGGATCGAGGGTCAGGAACAGCTCAGAGGGGTTTAAAGAGGAAAAGACAAGAGAAGGACCGGGAGGCTAAGTCCAAAAAACAAGCAGGCTTTATCTGTTTGATCGCCTCTTACATGGCGTCAGTCTGGAAAGCTTTAGTCTGAGTGAACAGCTTTAACTCTAACGTTCATTAGAATGCAGTGGTGTGTTTGCAGGTTGTTCTTCAGCCTCTTGTGTTTACCCTAAATTAAGATGTTGGCACAGCCTCTTCTGAAGGGCTATAATTAGAGTGAGGCAATTAAAGCTTGAACGCATAATTAAATGACCTTTTGTGAGAGCATTTAAACAATGAATTTCATTTTGGAACATGTAAATTAAAAGTCATCTAATGATAGAAACAAGCTGTCAGCATTATGCATCATTCCCAGTCTGTCGCACCAGACATAATGGTTTCAGTCCATCAGACAGCATCTACACAGAAGCATGATGGGATGTAGTGGCTTCAACCTGCAGACCTTTCAATGGTCACCAGGGGGCGACACCACTGGTTTCAAAGAGAAGTCTGATTGGATAGAAATTACTTCTCAGTTAATAGTTTTCATGTAAGTTTATGGTCTAAATTTCTACTTTGATTTTATGCTTTTCCTGCCCTCTGATTGGCTACTACTATTTGTGTCTGTCTGGTCCGATTTAAAGGGAACCTCAGTTTGTTTAAAGGGTGTTAGCACACGGTGCTAGCCACTCATCTCTGCTGCAGGCTAGAGGCTCCAGGCTACATTATTAGCATAACATAGAGCAAATGAACCATAGTGTGCTGGTTGATTTGCATTGTGGATAATGTCAGCTTTAGATTTTGATGTCAATATCTCTGGTTCAGCTTCATGGATCCTGAGTCTCACCAAGAGCCAGGAGTGTCAGTAAAGTCCTCATAAGTCTCTAAACTTACATCCGTTTTATGTTATTGTGGTCGGGATCAATAAATCGATCCTGGTCTGCATCCGCAAACTTTTTTAAGGACTAAGAGCTTCCTGAGAGGCTGACTTCAAGCCAGCAGGTCACCAGGTGTGAATGTGAAACACTTCTAAGTAAAATATTAGATTTTATCAAACATCCTTATTTTTAAATGAAATAGAAATTAATTAATTGATTTATAAATGAAATGTATAGAAGTCCTAAGATGCTAGTGAGAGAAAAAATTCTGGCGATACTTTAAGTTTTGTGTAAACTTCTATGAAAATGTTTTTTTTAGCTCGGGTCATTTTTCAGTTTTAAGTTCCATGAACATCGTACTATATCATAAATATAAACAAAATCAAATTGGCAAAATCATCATGTAATAAAAGTGCTTATTTTATTTTTGTCTAGCTTTCAAAACTGTACAAAATTATTCTGTTAGCTTAGCTATGAGTGTCCAGATGTCCCAGCAGTAAAGTAACATTAGCTACGCAGCTGACAAGCTGCTGTTTAGCCATGAACAACATGGTTTTTTTTACTAGCTTGCTAGCAGGATAATATTGGCATAGCTAATGCTAACAGAAAAAAAGGCATCACAGTAATTTTATATTTACAGTACTGAACATTTAGTCTTATTTAGTTGTACGTACGAATCGTCTGCGATGTGAGGCTAAAGCTCACCACAACCTGACTGCTTCCACATGTAAGATCAACCTGTCGCCTCTTTGTTAATGTTGATAAAGATTTGTTGAAAGCTCATCAGGAGCGAGGAGGAGCTATTTGACCAACAGACGCCGGCATTTATGGACCTACAGGTTTGTTGATTTTGCAGAGAATTGTGGGTAAGTTAGCTAACTGTACTTTGTTGGTGTGGCACCTTCTAGAAATAAAAGATTTTTTTCTCCCACTTGCCTCTCTGTGTATCTACTTACATGTGATGAGAATCCTAATGATAATATTAATATTAACCTGGTGCTGCCTAACATCTGCAATGACATTTTAATTCAAGCATAACTCAGAGATTCAGCCAACTGTGCAGGCAAATATGAGAATTCTTGACTGAATCGCTTTAATATCACGACTCAGGAAGAAAAAGAGAGAAGAAATAAATCACTTCTTTCAAACTTTGATGAAAGGATCCTTTTTGCTGTCTTTTGCCTCATTATCCCACATTTCTCTCTTTCCCCTCCTCTCACTGATCGCTTCTTCTTTTTGCTCTCAATCCTTCATCTGCTTAAAAAAACAAAACAAAAAACGTCGCCCATTTAATCCGAGCGATGTGTTCTGACCTCTTTCTTCTTTTCTCATCTTCAGTTTTTCCACCTCCTGTCTTTTTTTGTTTCACACCCACATCAGGCTTTAGGTCAAATAATCCACATTTAAACACATAGATTCATTACATATCAGTGTCTTGAAATTTCACAAAGCTTGCATCATGCACTGCCGTCCTCCTCGGCGCCGTCTGAGCTGGGGTTCTAGTAAACACGTGGACCATTGGTTCACATCCCTCGCAGTGAAGGGATACAGTTCACGAGTTCAGTCCCAACAACCTGTTGAAGCGTTGTCGCCATGTTTTAAGCCACTCTGGGATAAATGTACCAGCTAAATGCTTCACATGACCAATTAAGATGAAGTAAAGCCCTATTTTTCCAACATTTGTCTTAATATCAAAGGTTATTGTGGTAAATTTTTCATCAGTGTCGAGGGAACAAATCTTTTTAAACCACTTCTTTTTATTCAGGCACACTCTTGGCCTCTTTCTGGCACCATCTTTGTCACATACGGAGCTGATTTTTCACTTGGACAAATCCCACCAAAAAGCGTCCTTCGTCACGATGAGCTCATGTCCCCAAAGCAACTGCGGCCCGATTGGTCGAGGAGACCTTGATTCACTCAGCTGCTCTTCTTGTCCTGTCATTCTTCGTCTAATCCCTGCCTGTATTGCCTCCTCCTCTATTTTGGGCTCCCAAAAACTCTTTAATCCTCCCCTTCGCCTCCCTTTCTATTTTCTCTCTCATCTTTATCTCCCTCCTGTTTCTTTCTCGCGTCTGTCATCTTCTGGGGAACAAAAAATTTCCTGACAATAACTTTCTTTTCCTTCCCGCCTCGTTGTTTTGTCGCCTCTCCCCCTTTCTCCTCCATCACCCTCTTCGTTTCCACCTCCCTCAGGCCTTCACACGTCCGTGGCGTTTAAGTGGGTGGATACCACATCCTGAGTTTCGAGCACTATCTTCTTCGCCCTCCCTCCTCCTCCTCCTCCTCCTTTACCTCCGATGGCGTGAATGCTGTCCACCCAGCCGCTCCTCCCTCTCTCGCCACCCCTTCGACACTTAAAGACGGCGAGGAAGGCGGCGCGGTAGTTGCGGTTCATCCAGCCGTACAGCAGCGGGTTAGCGAAGGTGGAGCACATGGCCACCACGTGGAAGATGGTGTAGAGCAGGCGGTAGTCGCGCATGTCCAGTACCGTGCTGTCGATGTCCGTGGCCAGCTGGAAGGCGTGGAAAGGCAGCCAGCTGACGGCGAACACCACCACCATGGTCACCAACATCTTGGTGGTTTTACGGCGCCGGCGGTGGCGCTCAGAGTTGGCGCTGCTGCTGCAGGTGACACTCTCTGCCGGGCTGACGTGGCCACGCAGTTTGGACCAGATGCGGGCGTAGGCGAAGGAGATGATGGACAGCGGCAGGAAGTACTGGAGGATCAACATGGAGATGCTGTAGATGGTCCCGTCGGTGTTTTTACCGGGCCACTTCTCCGTACACACCTGAGACCGACAGGAGAGAAGACTCCCTGTTAGCATCTGTTAGCTGTTAGCTTTGAGGGATAGTTTGATGTATTTTATATCAGATTAAGTTCAAAATGTTTCAACTAATATTTTTATTTTCTCTAAAAGGCAGTTCTGGGGACTCTGAGAGGGATTATCCTCTGAAAACTAAATAATTGTAACGTTTTCTGCCGATAAGAATGATGAAGCGACTACTAGCGTCACCACAGCCCTTCTACATACATGGGATATGGGTCAATTTAGACCCGCTAACACATGACGTTAAATGGCGGTATGTTTAACAAATGAGGCAGAAAAAAATATCCAATGGACTTATATTTATACATTTATCTACCCATTATATCTGAAATATAATGAAAGTTGACAGAAAAAAAAATCCTCTTAAGCGCCCCCTACAGAACCAGAAGTTCTGAGAGTGGACTATCTCTACTACTATTAGAATATCTCAGGCGTCACGTCTGCAGGACATACAGCTACTGTACTTTACTGGAGGCTGGCGGTGACGCATGGCTCCTGTGTTCAACCAAACAACATAACATACATCACTAAAGGCTCCTGTTTATGAGACCTGCTCTGAAGGAGGAGCTCTAAAATCTACACTCGTTCCTGAGATGCCGTTAAAATAAAAATGAATGTAATAATAAAAGAGTCAGTCGTAGTGAATTATCACCAACGTCCTCCCAGTATTTTAGTGGCTCTCGGCCAATTTTTTTTTGTTTTATGGCCCATAATTCTACTTTATCTCTCCAGCAGCTGTTTTCACCAAAAAAAAAGAGAAAATTTCACATAAAAGCTCCTTGGTGGAGGAAATTAATTGTTCAGATTGAGTTTAGAGTAGATTGATGGAGGTTTTTATGGAAATGAAATATGCTGACATGTTCAACTTAGAATGAAAGGAGGTTAAAGAGTGGAGAGAGGGGAGGAGAGGATGGATGGACAGATGAAAGAGTGAGAGGAGAATGAGAGATGTGAGAGACGAGAGGGGAGATCAAACAAGAGGGTGTGTGTGTGTGTGTGTGTGTGTGTGGACCTGTATGCTGTGTCCAGGTTCCAGGGTGAAGGAGCCGTACTCTCTGAAGATGGCCAGAGGGCTGGCGAGAACAGCGCTCAGAACCCAGGTCAGCGCTATCACCCCGAAACACACATCCTTACGCATCCTGGTCTCCAGGTGGTACACGATACACCTGAAACACACATCACTGTCACACACTTCTACATAGAAAGAGAACATTTTTATTTCTGAAAGGTCAAGAGACTTCCTGGTTAAAGAAGAAGCTAAACAGAAATGCAGTGAAATGTGCTCAACACTGTAAAAAATCTAAATGTAAGAAATAAAGATGTCATTTGAAATGACGGCTTTAGAAATGTGACAAGTCTCTGGAAATAAGGATTAAACAACTCATTCCTAGCATGACATAAATACACAATACATACTGACCCCGAGATCTGGATTATGATTCGAATCTGGATTCAAATGCAACCCAAATCAAAACATCACAAGTTGTCCATGCCGGTTTTTGACATCATTCAAACACCTGCAAAAGCTAATGCTAACCAACCATCCATGCTGTATTATGTTGACTCAAAGTCATCTCAAATATCAGCTTAAATTAGCTCGATTTTTTTCTCGGCAGTTTCCATTTTGGTTTTGAGTACAAATTTTTTCCATTTTGGTTTTGAGTACAAAATTGGAAATCGGAAAACCTGTCATTATCCGTTTGCTCATTTTTGTTTTGGAAACGAATATTGAAAAAACAAGTTTTATTTTTTTTTAAATATATTTTTGGTGTTATTTTGAAAAACGAATGACCGAATGGTACACGGATTCATAAGCTCTCTGAAAATGTGCCCGATTATGTAGGGAATGAATGCAGAAGATGTACCGAAGGCTCCGTCTGTATCCGTATCCGTCTAAAACGTAGAGCATAAACGGGCCTTTAGAGAGTTTCTGTGAGCCTCTGGCCGTTGAGCCAAAATAGATTATTTTTTCTCCAAATCAAGGATAAATCCTCTACTTTGGTCACAAGGCTTTAATATAAAACTGCTAAATAAATAATTGAGCAAATTTTAGCCACCACCCCTGTTTAAGCCCCACCCACCTGTGACGGTCCAGGGCGATAACGTTGAGCGTCACCGTGGAGACGTGTACGGCGAGCCCCTGGGCGTAGGGTAGCAGGAAGCAGAGGGTGCTGCCGAACTTCCACTCTCCCTGCAGGGTGTAGACGAGGGTGAAGGGGAGGCACAGCGTGTTGACCAGGAGGTCGGCTGGAGATTGACGAGATGAGAAATTATTGATCAGGAGAGTGATGTGGTTCAATTAACGGTCCATTTAATACAAACAGCAGTATGCTAGCTAAAGTTAGCCAGAGGTTACGATACCAGTTAGGTCAACATGTTTAGAACTTGATGCTCTGATTCTCCTCTGAGCAGGAGACAAACTGAAGGAGGAGGTGAGGAGGAGGTCATGATATTACCACCGTCTCCATGTTGCTGGGCCTTTAAAGGAAACCGTTTTAGCTGCTCCTCCAACGTTACTTTATGCTGTTTAAAATACTAGAATGTTTGCCAGCTCCATTTATGTGTAATGTTAACATCATCACCATCATCATCACTAAGACTCTTTTCTGATTGTCTCAGATCTGCAGTTTCAATTGGCACACAGCCTACGATGATTTTAGAAGACATGAACGACCAGGTTCATCTGTTTTCATAAAGAAAAGCTGTTTTCATTTCAGAACATGTCAAAAATATTTCAAAAAATTAAATGTTCTAGATTAAACAAATATTAATATTAAAAATTCACCTCTTCAGTAGGTGCGATGTGTGTATAAAGTTTTGTTAAAATATATTGAATGCTGGGATGAAAAGTGATGTTTCTATGTGTGAATTATACCAAAAGTGGTTGTTAAATACACATTTTTAATGACATCATTTATTTTGTAAGTATTTGAGGGACAACTTCCTGTTCAGAGGGTGGGACATGTCCCCTCTGCCCCAGAATCTACGCTAATGCCTTTATTTTGTCGGGTTTTTTTCAGACCGCTCTTCCTTTATGTTTGCATCAGAGTGAAATGTGTTAGTAGTCACAGCTCAGGAGCGACAGCTGATGAAGCAGCTGATTGTCCCGAATCATCTGAGGACAGGCGGAGAATCAAAACCAGCATCCAGCTCGGAGAGAGACGCCATCTGCTCCGACAGACAGCAGGTCACATGGTCAGCAGAATCACATCCATGTCAGAGTGTGTGACGTTAGCATCTGCTGAGCATCAGTCAACATCTGCAGCTAAACGTCTGTCTCATAATTTATGTACATCTCTGTGTCTCTGGGGATAAAGACCCGGTTTGAAGGATTTCTGCTGCTTTCGGCTCAGATTTAATTATTACCTCCGACGCTGAGGTCGTGTTTTTTCTGTGCTGGTTCGTTAACAGGATTACTCATAAAGGTATGAATGGATTTTGATTAATTAAATCGGAGGTTATTCTCGCTCTGATTGGACCACCTGCTGCTCTGAACCCGTCTCCCTGTGGAATCCTCCCCTCATACCAGTTTGGGATGTTTACTGAGGGATAAGGCCATCGTGCCAAACCATGTTAGATGAAAATTAAAGCTGTGCAGAGACTCATTGTGTCACTGCTCAAAATGTGGTCCTCTAATTCCTGCGTTGCTTCAGGGCAGAGACAAAAAGGACAATCATGTGAAAGAGGAAGACGATAGATCGAGAAATAGATTAAATTTTCTAGTTTGTCACTAATAAACAGCACAAACACACAATTTACTGGTGGTGTTTTGTCACTTATTAGTATTATTTCAATAAAATATTAAAGAAAAAAGATGGTGAGCAGAAAAATGGTCCTTTTATTTTTATTAGGATTAGTTTCCTGTGTCCTGAAAGAATGAGCCCAAAAACAATGTGCCTTTACCGTAATTCTGCACCTGCATGAAATCATCATCATATGCATACTGTATATATTTATATGCATATCTTAATAGTATATCAAATGTGTTTTTCATGCAGGTCATTGCGTACATTGCATGCAAAATTGATGTGTAAATGTTTATTCACCTCTGTCAACAAGAGCTGCAGGAGGTTAACGTGATGACCCTTTTTTGTTTGTTTGTTTGTCGGTAAGATATTTGAATGGATTTTGGCTTTAAGAAGGGTTGATTAAATTTTGAGGTGGGTCCAGGTGCAGATGCTGATTCTGGATAGATTTTTATTTATTTTTTTTACATTTTGCAGATGATGGACGTTTTTTTTTTTACACTGTGCAGATGATGGATGATGGATGTGTCCTGCCTCGCTGCACCTGTTCAGAATTCCCTTTGCTGGTCCAACAGCAGCATTAACAGCCCATCTGCTCTGAGCACCTGATAGAGGAATGTTAAACAGGCCTGGAACCTTTTTGAATCAGATGTGACTAAAGCGGTCCAGCCTGCTTTGTCCAACGGCTTTATGTAAAACTGAGATGAGGTCGTTCCTTCTGGAAAAGGTTGCTCATGCTTTTATCTCCTCCAGGTTTGAATAATTCAACGACATTATTCTGATACCAACAGGTGAAAAAGACTGCTGCTCATACAAAAGAAGTGACCACATCACATGATCCACCCTGTAAGATTTTAATGCTCTTAGTTAAAGATCCTCCAGGAGGGACACTTTAGGGTCTTATATTTGGACACCTTTGGTTTTAAGCCCCTTGCTGGTAGAACTTCAAATCTCTTAACTTTTATCTTATATCTTATTCTTAATTTGCAGCAGTCCCATTATTTAGTTCCACTTCCCTATTCATATTAGCTGGATCTGAAAATCCCTCTGAGATGACTGAAGCGGTATCAGATCAGATGTGCAGACTGGCTCCTAAGTAATGATTGAGAACAGCTGGGTTCATTCCCCTCTTAACCAATCAGACAGCTGGGTCCCTCTTAACCAATCAGACACCTGCTATTGGAGGCTTTAGTGAGGTCTGGATGGGCGTGGCCATGTTTTTCATTAACAATATTGTCCAGCAGAAACTGCATAATTCAAGCATGTTTTTGACTCAGTTTTTGAGCCTGAATTTCAGCTTTGCTATGAGTCAGATACCAGCAAAGAAAAACACTACAATATAAAATACATAAATAATTCATAACCCTATTTAACTACAGGGCACTGAGTGAACACCTCCACCAAGGCCCAAACCTCTGTATCCACCCCATTAATATTTTTCTTTTTCCATTTTACTGCTGTTTTTCCTTTCATTCCTTCAAAAGGATCATTAATCCCAAAACATTGAATTTAAGTATTTTAATTTTAAATCCCTAAATTAAACTCACTGCCTCCTGAGTTGTCTGCATTTGGGTTCTGTGTTTGTACTGGACCGTAACAGAATAATCTCACAAAGAACGAAGGAAACACACAGACTATATAGAGATGGGGTAACGAGGGGAGATGGAGAACAGGTGGCACAGGGAGGAGGTGCCGATAGGAGGCAGGTGGAAACAGTCAGACAATCACAGAGCAGGCAGGCAAGGAGCAAACAAGGTGGAAAAGACACGAGACAAGGAATGAACTAAATACAGATGACAATAAATCATAAAACTAAACAACAGGAAAAACAGGAACACAAAACCTGGAAGTTGCTTCCATAACCAGGAATTAAACAAAACTTTATTAAACTGCACAGTTGCAAAACACACAATCTAAAAGGACATCAGGTCAGGAGGAAACTAAATGTTAGGAAATGTAAATATGACCAAGCTAAAGTCACATGGTCAGGTACGATGGCTCAGCCTTCCTGTCGCCCCCTCAATGGATCGTGACCTAATATCTGAAATGTCAGATGATTCTACCGTTATGCTGTCACAGGTTTCATAAGAAACAACTCGTATTTATTCTCCTTTTTTAAATGTCGCCTCTCTTTGTGTCTCTTGTGTCTCTCAACCATTTGTTTCTGAAGGCTGATATTTTCTGCTCCACCTCCTCTTCATCTCCAGTCGTTTCTGAAACACTGCAGCAACGATTTTAACCTTTAATGCTGCCATGACAGATGGCGCTCTCATTCACTGACTCATGTTTCTTACACTCGATGTCATGTAATAATATTCACTCCCTGCTTTAAAACACAGTCTATCTTAATGTTTTATTACTGTAGGTTTATTCTGCCATGGAACGTCTCTTCAGATGAGGAGAGAGATGCTGTGGCATCGATCCAAACACTATCATGTCTTTGCAGGTCTCCTACATTCAGAGTCCCATTTATAAATATGGATTTATTTCAACGTCTCCAAAAAGAGCATGCAGCCTTCCAGAGATTTTTAACGTTTGACCCCAGAGTTGGGCTACCGCTGACATTAGCTCCGCTGGTTTATTTTATAGGTTAGGATTCCTTCTGTGTTCCTTTTTCACAAGGTTTTTATGGAGCAGATTTATCAACAGAGGTCCCAACCTCTCAAACACCAACAAACCTGGTGATTAAAACCAGTAAAAAACTGTTTCTACAACGGTTTTCGGCAAACAAAGGATGTTTGGTGCAGCTGCATGCAGCGATTCCGCTAAAGTTAGCTTAGCATGTTTCAATGACAACTTTAGATCCAGACGTGTGTCACCTGTGTCTCTTTGTTGTCGATCAGGATTATGCAAAAGACTGCTGGACTAGACTAGCATGTAGGATTGTTGTTCGGCCTCATCGGAGGTATACGCTCTTTGTTAGCTAATTAATATATTATCAGTAAAAACTCAATCATAATCTATGATTATGATTAAACCATTGGTTTATTTTCTACCTGTGTTAAATATGAATAAACAGGACGTCTATTAATTCTTTTCTTCTAGGTGGCTATGCCAGGCTAGACATGTCCTGGAGCTGTTTTTGTTCCACTCTCACGCTTCACAAAGAGTCTGCTTTCTGTAAACAGTGCTTAATGTGAAAATGACTCACAGTGACTTCCTGTGTTGGCACCAAACATTTTAAAATAAAATGTAATATTCATGCCGTTGTCTGGCAGGATGTTTGCTGTGCTGGATGATAATGATGATAGCCAACGGTGAGTTTAGCTTTGCATCCAATTTTCTTCCCAAAACAATCATGGCTTCAGGCTAATGTTGGTTCAAAGCACACCAAAGAAATGTTATCATTATGGAGAATTAAAGTGTGTTTTAATTGGTTGGTTTACATACAGTATAATCATTCTAGAGAGCTGCCAGGTCAAAGCTTCCCATCACTTTGACAAGACTTTGTGATGGTTTGAAGACTGGGTCAGAGAATCTCCTGAACTGCAGGTCTTGTTAGGTGATCCTGGTCTGCAGTGGTTAGTACCTACCAAAGGTGGTCTAAGGAAGGTCAACCGGTGAACTTAAAGGATCTGACGCTAACGTCTTGGTGACAGATACCACAGCACACCTTCAGAGGTCTGGTGGAGTCCATGACTAGCCGGGTCAGAGCTACACAGTACTAGGGAGGTGGTTTTAATGTGATCGGTGTATATTAAAAACATGATTGGAAAAAAGACTGATGCTCACTTATCTCTAACATTTGAGGAAAGTAGAGCGACAGACAACATTTCTACTAAAAAACAAAACAATATTAATAATTTTCATCCTTTCCGTCTGGTGTCCTCAAATGGAACTTCATGAACTAGATGCTGTAAGAAGTATTATAATATCATAATTGATAAGGAAAGGTGTAAAATTATCTAGTTTTTCATGAATGCAGCAGATTATCACTTCAAACAACATCAAACGTCTCTTTTGATCCTTCCTTTCTCTCCGTCTCACATTAAAGTTGTATTCGGCTCACAGATAAAGGATGCATCCTGCTCATTATGGAAAAACAAGTTGTGTGCAGTGTGGACAACATGTGGACTCCTAAAATACTCCAGTCTTCAAATGTCTTGTCCTCCATCTCAACACTATAATCACATCTTCATAATCACAATGGCAGATTCTTCTCGTCAGACGTGTGAATGTCAAACACATTAAAAATAAATGCTGTAAAGAGATTAAATCAAACCCAGACATCCCAGAGAAAAGGAACCAAACAGCTCATTTGTCTGAGTCATCTCACAAAGCAAACATCCAAACTTCCGACATCCAAAACATGTTGTCGGGTGTCAACGTGTGTGAACGTACCAACAGCCAGGTTGGCGATGAAGAAGTTTGTGACTGTGCGAAGCGTCTTGAAGCGGTAGATGACGTAGATGACCAGAGAATTACCCAGAACACCCAGCACGATGATGGTGCTGTAGGCCAAGATCAACACCACCTGCAAACAAGCAGAAAGAACCAAAGACGGTTAATAATTACAGCAGCAGCTCCGTCCACAGAGAGGATTAGTGTGAGGTTTGTGTACAAGACGTCTCCGTTATTAGTTTTTACCTCCACTAAGGGAGGAGCTTATGTTTTTGCCGGCATTGGTTGGTTTGTTGGTTTGTTTGTTTAACAGGATAAAAGAAAACTAATCAACGGATTTTGATGAAATTTTCAGGAGATCTCACAAGTGGACCAAGGAAGAAAAAACAAAATCATGTTGTGAGTTCACACTGAGTGAGTTAACAGACAATGAAACCTCTACCTGTACACTCAGTATTTTAATGGGGTCCTCTGGAAAATTCACTCCCTCAAACACCAACGTGGGCAAAACCGGTTGGTTAGCTCTGCCATTTGGGTCGTAGTCATGGTACACGAGGCTGCCGAGTTCATCGTCAGGCGCGAGCAGGAGGCGAAGCTCGTCCTGTGTGGCGTTGACTGCGCTGATGGCCTCCATGTCCAATCATATGTGTTCAGCCAGCAGCAACGTTTTACAGACAGACGAAGACTGTGGGATGAGAAACACGGACGGTAAGAAAAACGAGGTTTGCTCCGGGTTTCATTCCTTGAGTAAAACTTATTTATAGCTTCTGGAGAGCAAAATAAAACACAACAAGATGATAGACTCACAACACGGATATTATCACTGTACATGTGTAATGGTTTGCAAATATTTACACATGCAGCAAACCCTGCAACATCAGCTTCTGATTGGAGTGATGTTTGGTCCAGTACTCTCTCGCTTTAGCTCTGTTTTTGGTCTCGACCACCTCCTGAGGGAAATATCTGGCTCTTTGGCTGGTAGGACATGATTCCACTTGTATTGTTTCGGAACTTTCAGAAACATGTTTGACGCTGAGAAAACAGCAGATTACTGACAATAATCAGGCTAAAGCAGGGATTGTGTTACGTGATGCTGATTAAAAAAATGTTTATCTCCAGTTTGGTCAGCAGCCAGTTTTCGCCTCCATGCTGCCGCAAATAAAGATGCAGTTTTTGTTCTGTCTGACTCAACTTTGGATTTACAGCTAATCCCCAACAGCAGAACAGCAGTTTGAGGTTTTCATTGCCAAATAATCAGGTCACTCAAACTCAAATCTAAAACCGTTTATCTGGAAGGAAACCTGGATTATATGTGTTATTAAATCAAAAGTAGATCATCAGATAACCTCCAGAACAAGTCACTGGCACACCGGTGGCTTCTTCCCAATTTAGATTATTGGCTAAAAAATTAGAGTGATCACTTTTAACTTACCATAATTACAAATGTATCATGTCTCTTCATGAATAAAAAAATAAATAAAAAACAAATCTAGTTGATTGGTTTCCGTCTAAGAAAAATTTAACTTGAGCACTTGTAAAAGTTACATCCTCAAGAATCCAACTTTGGCACAATGACAGAGTATTTCAGTCAGGCAGCAGACGCCGTCAGAGTTGGATTTGTCAGTATTTCCTAACCTCCCACAGCTTGTAAATACCGTTTTATATATATATATATATATATATATATATATATATATATATATATATATACTGATTTGTACTGAAAAACCTAACTTTTTGTGCGAGTGGCAACTTCAGTGAATGTTTCAGGAACTGAAAGCGTTGCTAAAGTCCTGTTCTCATGGTGCCCTGGAGCAGCACAGTGGATCCTGCAGCAGCGGATGGTGGCTGTACTCAACAGCTCCCATTGGCCTCGCATCCTCAGGCTTCAAATATGCATACAGAAAGTAAAAGAACCATCTGAGAGCTTGTGCTGAGTCAGACCACGTGGGTGGAGGTCTAGAAAGTTTTTTTCGTCTCAGCTGCCAAAAACTACCGCTGTACTTTCTTGACCTCCTGAACCACAAACACTGTCTGGCTGTTTTTCGTTCCCGTCACATTTAAATACTAAATAATAAAGGTTGAATTTATATTTTGAAAATGTTTTAACCAACCCAACATTAGAGCGTAGAGGATCCACTGCCGTTTACACAACCGTTTGACCCAAAAACAGTACATTTTTGTTGCATTTTGACCCTTTGTTTTCATGAGAATGACGTTTTCAGGGCCTGAAAACACAAACTTTTGAAAAACTCCACCGTAGCGTCGCCGTGTAAACGGGCAAAACACAACTCCTCTAAAAACGATGTCACAGCCCAGCTCATACGATCACAGTTCCTGCCTTATTTGTGTAGGTGGACAGAACTCTATGGACTACAACAAAAAAAACAAAAAAAAAACGTTGGACTGTCCGGTTTAGTTTCTGCAGACTTTGAGCTTATTAAGGCTCCTCCAATGTAGATTTGCTGAACTTCCAACTGCGACTAAAAACGATGATGAGCTCCGCTTCGCTCATGCCTGACATGTGCTGCCCAGGGCAAGTCGCTCCTTAATCCTGATTAAATAAAGGTTAAATAAATGAAATAAAAAATGCTTATTACGGTTCCTGTCAGCCTTTGTTGCGTACACAGACAGCTAACAGCCTACTATGGCCAGAACCACAACAAAATTACTAAGTCGAACTCTCCAGTTTGTGAACGCAGAAGGTTTTAAAAGCAGAGAAAAAAAACGCTAAACAGCTAAAACGTTGTCGCGTAAACGGGGCCTCCGTCTGTTCGACAGGTGGGAGAACGTCGTACCAGCTGGGTCTAGATTCTTCACACACAACTGTGACCTCGCCGTTTCACGGCTCTGTGATGTAGGCCTCAGTGGTAACTTCAACACACACACACTAAGATAATAGCACAAGAAAACGAAGATGGAAACTCGCACAAACACCAACAGGGAAATAAACACACTGACGATCAATCCAGACACAAGTGCAATCTTTGTGTCGCACACTCCAGTGATCTGATTCATTGAGCACGCTGCCTGAGGGCGTTCAGAAGAAACACGACGCAGCGAGTCAATTCTCCTAACATTTAAACCGCTAAATATATACAGAGTGACATATTTTAAAACTACAAGCATTAAATCTGTCTAAAAATAGAAACCTCTTCAGTAAGTCATTACGATCAGGCTCCAGTTGGAGAGTTAGTTCATTTTAGAAATGATGTTTGTGTTCAGATTCGTGCTGCTCCTGCAAATTACTGGATGAGTTTAAAATGAAAAAAAGCTGACGCTGGGAAAAAAATGGCATCAAAGTACGAGTTCATGAGTTCAAACTGGGGGCCTTCTCTCGTTTAGAGGCTGCAATGAGTTTATTTCCAAAAGCATCAGTTGTAAAATGCCGACCACATAATTACTGCTGACCTAAACATGAACACTTCACCTACTTTGTAAAGAGACAAAACCAAAAGAATAACACATTTTACTATTTGTATTAAACATAGAAACAGCGGTGATTCATTTTAAAATGAGATAGTTTATCTGTCCTTTCAGACAAAACTCGAGTAGTCGTCTGCCTTTTCTTTGTGGTTGCAGAATTATCCTGCACCAACAGTTTAACAGACTCTTTCTATGTTGCAGTTTGACATCAATGTCAGCCTTTAACCTCTTTCTCATTACAAAACACTCACAGGCTGCTGTTTCCCAAGATGTCAGTCAGAAACGTGGACGTGTCAGACATTTTAGTTCACTTTATTCTTTCAGCCTGGCAGCAAATTCAGCAGAGAAGTAACAGTCGCCATGTTGACCAAAAGTTGTAATGTCTCAATCAACTTGTCACTATTTTCAGCCAAGGTAGCAGCGATTGCTAAAAGAGTGACGATGTTGTTCTGTCAGTTCACCACTCAAATATCACAACAACTGGATAAATGACTTCTGCAGACTTTTGTTATCAATTTTGTAATCAAAAATTTCACAACTCGTGAATTTTGGCGTCACAGACGTGGAACGAGGCTGAGTAGTAAAACACCTGCAAAGTGCTTATTAGCAAGTATTAGCATGCAATACCAAATTAAGACTGTTTATATACCTGCACCTACTTAGATTCCACATATTAGCATTGCCATTGTGAGCATGTTAGTATGCTAATATTAGCAAAGCTTCCCTGTAAAGAACAAGAGTAATCTGAAGATGAATGAAATATCACTGACATCCACCAACAAATGCATCACAATATGACATCCTCCATTCTATTGGTGAGGCTAAAGTAGATGGAGAAGATAAGCAAAACTTCAGAGTCGCCTTAAAATGATCTTTCCGGGCAAAATAGACAAATTAAAATTAGTAGAAAACTTTGTATTCTAGTCTGTTCCAACTATCTTGATAGAAAAAGAACAAACCATATTAATGAGCTTCTCCTGCGAATCATCTGCATCAGCTTGCATCGTTGTTTATTTGACACAACTTTTACTGTGATTTCCTTTTGTCTAAATCTAACAGTTCCGTATTTTAAGGGATTGACCTGTTTGCTGATTCTTGCTAATCAAACACTAAAACTCTGCTTCCAGCATTAGCTTTTGATTAAGCTTCACAAAGTCAAAGAAACTTTTGATTCCATTTAATTTTTGTGGAGTGGCTTCATTGACATTCAGCGGTCGACTCAGATCTTGCTGGATCTCCTTGAGGACAACTGTCCCGAGTGATTAGCTGGATCAAACCAAGAGATGCAATTATTGGCAAACATCAAGAGACCCGACATGGTGATGCACCGGACGATGTATCCGCCCCGGAGCAGAAGGAGTGTGGTAAACTCTTTAATTCTACCACGGTTCTGAGAGTAATGACCCAAAGTGAAGCCAAGGTTAACAAAAGCTCTCCTGGTTCCATTATTCCCAGTTCACAAATCCTGTTCCTGTCTTTGCAGAGTAAAGAGGCGGCTCAGAGCCTGAGGCTAAGGTAGTAACATCTCTCTGGAGGAGTCCACAGAATCCTTTTATCTCCAGATGATCCTACAGTAACATGAACTGTCCTCATTCATCCTGTAATACTGGGTTTTAATAACGTCCACAACATCAAAACATCTGTGACTGGACTGGAGATAAACACGACAACTCCTCGGTTCAGGGACTAATTAACAGGCCAACTAATTCACTACGTGATTAACTGTCTCATTAACTGGTGTAATGACTCAGGCTGGTGTGTTTGAAGAGGGAAGAAAGTCCACACAGTCATCAAGTTCTAACTGGTTTCTCATGGAGCCTAAATCCAGCTGACCGACTTATCTTCAATATCTTTATTAAAGAGCACAGTTCATCAGGCTTTTAATGGATGTGGTTCAACAAGGACGGTTTATTATGATGGGGCAATAAGCTTGACTTGAATTCATTAATGTGTAATTTACTGTATCCACACAGGGTGGTGAGTCAGCGATTTAAGCTTCATTGAACAAGGTGCGTCAATTATAAAGAAATAAATGATGACTGGAATAAACAGAAAAAGGGAATCCGAACGGCTAGCAATGACTCGGTAACACAACAGGTTTTAGTGAAGCACAACTGTGTAAAAGCAATTTAATGACGACATGGAAGATTTACATCTAACTGGAAAATGTATTTGCAGGGTTGAGTCTTTATTTAGCCTGTGTGCTCAGAGCTAAACAGACGTGTAAGACTGATCTGCCCTCTCGAGTCTCTTGTCGAAAATGTAACCTTTAATTCGCCCCCTGCTGTGCTGTTTACAGCCATAACAAGCTCTCAGTTTGGGAAGTGAAAGCCTGCAGCTCCTCGTCAAATGGGATTCGTCTTCAGCCTGGTGGTACAGGAAGTGGAGCAAGGACAAAAGAGTCACAGATAACTGCTACCCTTCAGCCCAAAGCACATTTAAACAGGAGTCGCACCGCGTTGGGGGTGGGGGGTGTCGCGATTTACTTTTACTGCCGAGTGGGAAATTAAACTGTCCGAGTCCAATCGAAAACCCAGGCTACAATCATCTCTGAGGTCAGTCTGTCTAAATGTTATGTATCCAGGGGAACAAGTTGATGCCCTTGTGTAAAACTGCCCCCTGAATCCTAAGAGCTCGACACCCTGATGTACCTCTGGACCAATCAGGAATGGAGCAGGTTTGTCCAAGGTCGTGAGGATGAGGGCTGATGGATCGGATGTCACGGTGTCAGATGCTGAGTGGGAATCAATCGCCGCGCAAAATCACAATCGACACCTCCTGAGATTTAAAGAGCATTTGATAAGATCACGTCGTTGTGTAGCAGACCAGAGTTCAGATGTCCACTTCAGAGAAGAGGGTCATCGTGATGGGAGAGGACATGTGAGCAGTGTCATCGCCTTGACTACTGTGAAATTCCAGCAGAAGATATGTCTAGTATAATCTTTTCTTTCATAGTTTCTCTTTAAAGAATCACAATAAGACTGAGTCACTGAGCTGAATGTTAAATACCGGATTAAGTTAATGTTATATGTGACAAAATTACTTTTGTTGGACTACTACTACTTTTGTTGCAACAAACAGTCTCATTGTTATTTTAAGATCATTATATGCCACTGATATAATATTATAGGAAATGGAATTTGAGGAAAAAACAGAATTTATACTAAAAAATAAAACCATACTAACAAAAACAGTAAACAAAATGGACACAAACAAATTAAATATTAACATTAAACGCAATACTGCCTGTCTGTGACCTTAAACTGGCAACCTGCAATTTTCTTCATGTTTTATATTGCTTTTTTGTTTATTTTGTACATTAGCCTCTTAGCTGAGGCTTTAGCATGTTGCACGGCTAATGTGGCCAGTCAAGCGAAACCATGTGAACATGAAGCCTCATTTAAAGCCAACTAAATATTAACAACAGTTATTAAATTTAATTCTTGTAACTGTTTTCATGTGGCTTTTTGTGTGTATATAATGCAGCGCTGGTGCTAACCTAGTGTTAGCTTCCTGTTTAAACGTATCCTTTTAAATTTAATTGGTAGTCATTTCCTCAAGATGATAATATAGCTACATGTATTATTATTAGCACCAAGCAGGTAGCTTGATAACACCATAAAAAGACAACTTCAAAAGTGTTACATTAGTGGCCAGCTAAGGAGGCTAGCAAGGTAGAGGCTAATGTGGATTATATTCCTTGAGTTTTGGTTTAAAACTTTCTTGTGCAGATCCACTGTCATTTCACAAAGTTCAAGTTATCTGCCGTGGGTCTTAAATAGCTTCTTTAATGAAAAACCTTTAGAGAACAAAGGGGGACCGAGCATGGAGCCTTGAGGAACACCACATGTCAGAGGGGCTGCCAAAAACGTTCACTGCTTCTGTTTATAGTGCATCCCTATTGATTTCCTTGCAAAGGTCTCCCTCAATCATCTGTGATGAGGTAGTATTGTAGGGGTATGATAATAGAAATATTATTAAAATATTGTTTTGTTACCATTAAACATTACCATTGAGATATTGCCAAGATAACTGGTTAAAAACAGCTAAAATGATTTCCTTTTTTAAAAATAATATTGTTTTAATGACAATAGCATTGTTGAAGTTATGCTCTCTCTCTGTTCGCTTTCAAACTGTGGTGGACCAACATGAAATAAGATCTCTTTACCTTGATGAAGACCTCTGTCTGCTTTGTACTGTAAATCTATCTGAGTGGCGCAACAGAACAATCAAGGTACATGTTGTTAAATCAATCTTTGCTGACCGGAATGAGCTGTAGAGGATATAAGGTGTTGTAAATTTAATCAGATTGGAAAGCAGGGGACCTTGAAGGCAGCACGTTAGGAGTCCCTGACTTACATTCCAGCTGGAATAACACACCAGACCTGAGTCCTGAAGAGCTGATGGTGAGGAAAAATACTGAGGTCGGAACAGAAATATAAACTTGATGCTTATTTCACTTTTCTCATTCTGTCAAGGTGAACAACAACCGATACGTGGGGAAAAGGATGAAAAACAAACATTTGAGTTGTTTTCTCAAAGCAGCTCACTCACCTTCAGTTTCAACTATTCAGACAAATCAGAGTTGAGAGAATAAAAGAGATGAAATATTTACAGACAAGTTTGTACTCTGGGGTCAGATGAGCTGCCAAGAAGTTTACCAACAGGATGACTCTGTCATTTCTTTAAATCATCAGCGTCCATCAGAACGCTGGGGTTTGTGCTACAACATAATAATCCAGTCTGTCAGTCAGAACCAAGAATGTGCTTTGAGGTTGGCCCAAATTCTCTGGAAAATGTCTCCAAGTACTCAAACGAACAAGTAAAATGTTTGTCAGTCAACTTACGGCACATTTATGCTCTACGTTAAAGACGGACACGGAGACGGACACGGAGATGGGCGGAGCCTTCCATCTTCTGCGTTCATTCCGTACGTAATCTGACACATTTTCGGAGACCTTACAGATCCGGACGAGACTGACGAAACGGAGCAATACCACCAGAAATGGTTGAGGGCAGTTTAGCTACAATTCAAGCGAGACACGACAAATATGTACGGAAACAATGAAGAAAAAAAAATGAACTGCTTTTGCTGCTTTGTATTTACCAGGTACATCATCACAACCTCCTCCAACCGTCACCATATTTGTTGTTGTCGAAACTTTTGAAACTTCGGTTGACATAAAGGACGTATGGAGTATGAAGGCGTTGACGGATAGACCACATACTGTCAACACATACGGAAGCAGAAGCGGGCCTTTAGTAGCTCTCCAAAGATGTTAAGCATCTTTTCATATATTAATATTTATATTATAATATTAATATATTAAAGGTTATTCAGCAAGTTCCCTTAAAACTACTTTGGATCACAATTTTCACCACATAGGATGTCTTTGCTTATTGAAAGAGAGTCAGAAATGTTAAAACATGTAACACCTGAGACCAAAGTTGAGTCGTCTGAAGGCCTCAAACATGTTTGAACATTTCCACATTTCCTGTCCCGTCTGTAGCTTTCTCTATCCCAATATTTCAACATGGGTACCAGGTTTCGTGACTCGTTGACTCTCCTGAAGGTTTTAAACATGTTTGAAATTAACAAATGAACCCATGAAATCCCAGACGTCAGACTTCCCGTCAGGAAAAACCATGTTTAAAAAAAAACGATTCATGTTTTTTTTCTACCATCTGAGCACAATAGCACCATTAAACTGCAGAAATGGAGGCATTGAAGGAATCTAACATGCATCCACAGGACATCTGATCATTTGGTAACACAACACAGAAACATGAAACCAGCTCTGAGAGAAAGAGAATTTAAACCTGCAAACTTTTGAGTCTCCTTTTGGGAGAACCTGAACTGACAGATCTTCACCTTTCATCCAGGTGTAAATCCCCTCCTGATTATACAAAGAGAATAAAATCCAACTGCTCCGACTCTTCAGTTTTGGGATTTAGAATCGCTGCTCGACACTCGCAGTAGAAGGATTAGCGTCGGATCGATGATTACAGATGGACAGAAAAGCTGCTGTTGGAGGCTCCAGATCCCCTTTTATCTGTTCTGTCTCACACGTGCATTGAAACCGAAAAATTAGCCCGTGGTTGAAAATAAAGATTGTTAAGGCGGCTTTTTATCAAAATGTCTCATCTCTATTCATTGGTCGGAAAAAGCTACGCTTCAGCAGAGACAGCTGGGATGTGTCAGCGTTCAGATCCTTTATCTTACTAATATCACACTGTATTCTGTTACGGGCCTTGCATTCAAATGTTTCTGTGCAGTGCAATTCATAGATAAGATTATTATGACTCATGCATTCATGGAAAAGCAGGAAAATAGAACATTTTTATAGTTTAAGTTACAGCAGTAATAGTTTTATCACCAGTGAAGCACAGACACCTTCCACATAACCTCCACTCCACCTGAATTTGAAAGCAATAAACAGCTAAAATGACATGAATAAAATAAAACGCCTGTAGCTTCTGAACCGTCTGCATGAATGAAATCTGATCAGAATGAAAACAGCCTCAGGTTCCTGTATTCAGTTTAAATAACTGTCTTTATCTTCACAGGTAGAGGCATGGAAACAAACCACGTTTTTCTTTTTCTCGTTCATACAAACAACTCTTACGTAGACAGTAGCGTGTTTTATTCAGGTGGTTGACGGTTTGACAGAGCCAATAGAAGAGCATCTTCTGCTTTCGACTCTCCTGATTGGTTCGATGCCATCAAGACCGTAACGAGACACAAATACACAAATATCAGAATTTAGCAATGTTGAACCGTTTGTGAAAGCTCAGCGCTTTCATCCTTTTGACTCCATTGGTTTGCGGCTGTAAAAATCACATGACGTGATATTAGTGGATGCATCACACCGTTCCCAGTGATTCTGGTTTCTCAGCGTGGCGACTGTACGAACGCATCACCCTCCAGCTGCTCTAAAGGTTTCATATCACAGTCAGTGAGCCTTCGGTGGAGCAGGTTTCAGCTCTGCTCCCGTTTCTGGAACCAGGACAAAAATAGAGGGAGAGGCTGGGAAGTGAGAAAAAGGGGGTGATGAATAAATCACAGCGTGCAAAGATAAACGGAGAGAAGAGAGAGCTGCAGAGGGAATTAGTATCTGAATATCTGAGTGCGAGTCCATGCCAGGAAATACAGCATTTCACTGACGGAGGACCTCTGGACATAACTGATCACCTGAAATGTTCTCTTACACGAGAAACAATCAGAATTTAAAAAATTTAATTTCTTAATTTCCCCTTTTTTAAGGTCATACAACATAATGTTTTATATCCAAAGTTACAACACAATCCCTGGTGAAAATACACTTATTTTCACCAAACGTTAACAGGACTTCAGTTTATCCTGACGGAACAAAATGTTCACTAGAAGACTTTTTATCCTCCCAGTATGTAAAACCCCTCAGAGGAAACTAACACCCACAGACAGACAGCAGAGATAATACAGGAAGCACACGCTGACATTCACTGAACACATGATGAACATATGGGACAGAAAAAGCAACCCCCCCCACAATGCCCTGACCTCTTTGGAAGGCGGAGCCGTGGTCTGACCTCCAGAAGGAGGAGAGGAGAGAGGGAGGAGTGATGGAGAGACAGTTCAGGAGAAAGACAGAAGGAGAGAAAACCTCCCTGTCTCACTGTCAGCGTCGCTGCAGATGGGACCGTCTCACCTGCAGGCTTCCTGCCTCCGAGTGGGACCGGGATTTATTAAAGGCAATAAAAGCTGGAGTGACATTAATGGAAGGAGGAGGGTGTGATCTGGGCTGCAGGACGTTAAACATCATCACTACCTGCCAGGAGGCCTCCTTCAAACTCAGCTGAGATAAACGATTCATCAGAGGCTGCGAACAGGTGCATAACAACGTATGAAGGAAATATGACACAACTCAAAGAATTATGTTTAAAGTGTGTGTATTTAGCGTTAGCATTGGCTAATGACCTGCAGGTCTACGGAGGCATCGCTGCCTTTTTAGGGCCCGTTAAACCGACCAACCCTCACCAGACGAGGACGCACTGGGCATAGAAATGTGGACTTTCTTCTTTCCACTCTTTTTTTTTACTGAAGGCAGAAATGTTATAAAATAATTACAAAATGTTATTTTAGACATTTCTTCTACATTTATCTACTATTTTAAGACCCTGGTAAAGACATTTTTAAGCGTTATTTGGATCCAATTGTGCACAGAAGTAGAACATCATGAGATGCTCATACCTGATTGGTTAAAAAGGTCCGACCTCACGATGCTGAAGAAAGTGACGGAGCTGGATCCACCTCGAACATTTCCCCCAGCCAAAGACCCCCCCCCCCAACACACATTGGATCCAGACAACTCTAAAACTCAATGAACGTCACTAAAGACAGCTGCCAAGGAAAATATACTGTGTGTGCGCGTGTCCACTCATTTAAAAACAAAATCAAGTCCCGCCTTCTCTGAATCACCCCTCCCACTATTATTATCCTATTGCTAATGTGTGTTAGCTTCATCACAGTTACTCAGGGCTGTTTCTGATCAAATGAAAGTCTCTAAAATACAGTAAAAGAGAAATTGTTTGCTTGTTCTCCGTTACACTTTCCCTGAAGAGGAAACGATGAGGAGGATTTCCTACACGAGAGGAGGGCGCTAAAGCTAAAGCTAAAGCTAAAGCTCTCTTTCCCTGGAGGAGCGAACACACAAAACGACCACCTCTTCTGAAGGATAAGCTCCAGATTCTTTGAACTGCCCATAATGTCACGGTAGATAAACGGAGGCGTCACAATGAATCAGTTTGTGCGTAAAGAAATGCTGCATTCAGCACCTTTCAAATCTCGTTTCCCTGATTCTTCCTGTCACGTTTTCCCCTAAAATCCCAGCAGGATTTGTGTCTTTTCCCATGAAACCTGTCCAGGCCCCAGAGGGTCCAGACCAGAATGGTAACCAGTGACAAACACATCTGCCAGGCAGTAAAACTAATATAGAAATAAAGAAAGGATGAGGGGAGGACGAGAGGGAGAGAGACATGGAAACAGACCAACAGGGAGGGGGGAGTGAAACGTAGGAATAAGACTTTATGTCTCTGATTTCCTCTGATAGCGGCCGGCGGCCACAGGGGGCGTCGTTCTACCAGAGCTAATGGATGGATGAACGCTGGAAGGAAGGAGGAGTCTTTTTGTGTCCCGCCTCCTCCTTTCCTTCATCACCTGCTGCTGTCATGTCTTTCTTTCCTCTCCTGTATCATCCTTGTCTTCTCTAACTCCTCATTTCCTTCTCTACCTCCACTCTTTCTTACTTCTTCCTTTACCCCCACTACACCTCCTCCTTCATTTCATTCCCTTTTTTCCTTTCCAGCAATCCTTTCCTAAAAGGGCTCCTATCCTACCTTCCATACTTCCTCATCTAACCATCTTCCTCTCCCCTACAACCTCCCCTCCCCTCTCCTTCTCAACCTCCTGCCCTATCCCGCTACTTCCTGCTTTGCTTTCCTCAAGGGCTCATTTCCTCTGCAACTTCCTTTCCTTCCCTACCTCCTCTTTTCCCTCTTTTCTCTACCTTTTCCTCCCTTTTCCTCCTCCTCTACCTGCCCTCATTTTGTTGTCAGGGATGTCATGAATATCTCTAAATAAAGGAAAGGAGACAATTAATGCATCCTAAAGAAGGACATATGTTTGTCCCGGTCATTCCCTTCTCTTGTTTACTTTCCTTGCTTCCTTTCCTTGCTCTTTGACATATGGTGGTGGCTTCAGAAACATTTGGACCGGGTGCGGACCCTCAGAATGATTGACAGGTGAAGATGGACAGCAGCGCTAACACTGAACTCTGTCTTGAGGTGAAATAATGCATGAAGCTCAGCAGCAGGCGACCATCATCCTCATCATCCTCGCTGTGTGTCACTCTGTGTGTGTGTGTGTGTGTGTGTGTGTGTGCGTGCGTGCGTGCGTGTGTGTGTGTCTGTGTGTGTGTGTGTGTGTGTGTGTGTGTGTGTGTGTGTGTGTGAGTGACAGGGCTGGTATCCAAATTTCACAAACTCCCGAAATGGGGGGGACTGGCAGAGAGGCATCGGCACAGCAGGACGTCTTCAGGCTTTTGTGATGACATGAAACGAAACACTTTCGCTTTCAGGCTCCTGATTGGTTAAACGCTGGCAGTACGTTCACACACTGCGCCGGCTTCTGATTGGTCACATTTAAGAGCCAATACACACATTCAATTTTTAGCAGAAAGACAAAAATTTTTAGCTAAATGATAATAATCAGTCTGTTTCAAAGTGATGCTGATGATGTTATAGATTATCTAATATTTGGGAACTTCAGCTGATGTGTGAGCTAACGCTGTTATGTGAGAGGCTACAGCGAGGATTTCTGACACGGTTTGGTTTTCATTTGGTCATTTCCTGTTTGATTTTGTCATTTTTTCCCATGTGTCATATTTTGCCAGTCACTTCCTGTCTTTATTTTCGTCCCCCCTTTTCAGCCCTAATTTGTTTCTGTATTAACTCGAAGTGATTTACTTCTTTCCATTCCTTTGTATTTTCCTGTTTTCTTCTTCGTATACATTTGTCACCTTTTGGATTTATTTAGTGTCTTTGTTAGAATGATTTACCTGGACTTCCTGCTGTTTTTAGTTATTAATGTGTCGCCTTCTGTTTCCAGTTATTAAACTTATCTTCAGTTCATTTCTCATGAGGACCCGAGCACAGAGGGCCAGAACCTGTTGTTTGACGGAATGATTATTTGGCTTTTTTAATTGTTTTGGTGATAAACTCACCAGAATCGCCACATGGTTTAAAGATAAACCTTTATTTGGTAACAGAGTACTTTGAGGGGCAGATCTGTCGGGTCTTGGTGGGGTTAGGGTGGGGTTAGGGTAGGGTTAGGGTGGAGGTAGACACTCGACTCTACTTGTGTAAAAGTTAGCTCTTCCAAATACTACAGATGAATGAATGTTTTTGGCTCTTTGCTGTTCTGTGTGGATGAGAAATGACACATGAGAAGCATTCAGAGCCGTCAGTGTGAAATGAGGTGTGTGAGAGGGGGATGAAAGAGAAGAGAGGGAAGAAAATGAAGGAGGAGGAGAAGAAGAAAATTAACGTTTTCTTCTTCTCCACAGATGATTCGCAGCATCCCTGGTCCAGAGGGAGAACAGGTTCTGGGTGGGTGTGGGGTTGTAAGTAACAAATATTTGATTTGGAAGAGGACTGTTGTTGTTCTCGTCTTTCTTGTACACACATACCAGGAAGCTTCATACGCTGATCTGTAATTAGTCCCACTTCTACTTAAAAACACAGCTTCACAAACTAATTATATACATTTATCTAATATTTTATTCAAATATTCCTTCTGTCCACATCAGCCTCAATGTATGAACCAAAACAAGTCATCTGGAAGAGTAAAAGTGTGTTTTCTAAAGAGATTTGAAGAATAAAAAATTATTTTTTTTGTTTTTGGCCAAATGAAGGACAAAAACGAGCCTCCTCTTCAGCGGTTATGATGTAAATGTATTTATAAAATACTCCAGAGGCTTGAAGAGCCGTGTAAAATCTGACTTTCACCAAACCCACAGCTTGACTGTAATATGACTGTAATACTGGAGGTTTCTACGACACCGTTTTTGGATGGACTTTAAACATCATCCTTCGTGTAATCCTCCCAACGCTCCAACTCACACATTCGTTTTCTCATCATCATTCAAGACGAAGATATTAAAATTTGTCCAGAGTTCTAAATCATGACAAATGGGTCACCAGCTGTCGGGGAAACGTTTCGTCTCTGACGTTTGTAAAGATAAGAGCTGCAGAATGAAAAAGCTTCAGGACATTTCCTGCTCACACAAACACAAACTGTCACATCTGGACTTTTTTTGAAAGTTCCTCTCTCCACCAGTGGCTCCTGACTACATATTGTATTAAACTGTGCTGCCAGTAAGAGACGCTTGTTCATCTGCTGGGAACGATGGTTTAATATTTAAATAGCGTCCTCTCACCGCTCCTTATCTTTTAGAGGATGAGAACAGTGTGTGTGTGTGTGTGTGTGTGTGTCTGTGTGTGTGTGTGTGTGTCTGTGTGTGTGTGTGTGTCTGTGTGTGTGTGTGTGTGTGTGTGTGTGTGTGTGTGTGTGTGTGTGTGTGTGTCTGTGTGTGTGTGTGTGTGTGTGTGTGTGTGTGTGTGTGTGTGTGTGTGTGTGTGTCTGTGTGTGTGTGTCTGTGTGTGTGTGTGTGTGTGTGTGTGTGTGTGTGTCACTCCGTTTCTCGCTCATTAAGCTTATTAACCCTGCCTGTGGAAAGAGGGCAACGGTTAAAAGACGATATGAAACTTGCATTGAGTAAAGAATAATACATGCACGTATTAAGGTCCACTACTACTATTATGGGATAGAACTGAGAATAAATGTGAGCGACCTATAGGACGCAGAGGCGATGTCATGACGTGTGTCATCTGGATTTTTTGTGGGATGTTTATTTATAATATTTGATAAAAGTGATTGATCTGACAATAAACTCATTTTATATTTGCCAACATCATGAAGCTTCATTTCTTACATTAGAAAGTAGAGAGACAGACAACAATTCTACTAGAAATTAAAAAATGATTTTAGACATTAATTCTACATTTATCTCATATTTTGCCGATTCTGTCAACGTCAGACTTTAATAAACCAACTTTAAAAATATTTTTTTTTAAATCACCCACATGAGTAAAAGTGTTGTTTTTTTCACAGGAGATCTGAAGAATCAGAAGTCAAACTTTTCAGGTTTTTGGAGCAGATGATCTTTTCACACACTGACGGGAACAATAACAGCTGAGCTCGTGCTGTAGAATTTAAAATGAAACATTTTGGTATTAAATGAAAGAACCTTTAAAAAAAAGGTTAATTTCAGAGGAGATGTAAAAATCATAACATTTTCAGAACCATAAATCCCCCCTGTGCAGGTTTCTCACTCTGAGTCTGGAATGCGCGTGCGCCATGCAAACACATGAGTCTTTACCGTGACACTGATGCGCTCTCTCTCTTCCGTGTTTTTGCGCAGGTGTGTGAGCGTGTGTACCGTCTCAGAAACCGCGCGTGCAGCTCTGTGCCTATAGTAAGCGTGCGCTCGTGCGGGTGCACGTGGCTGACTTACACACTGACCTGTTACAGACGCTCCTCAGAGGCGCCGATAGAGAAATGAAAAACGACCCTGATGTCTGATGGAGCAAAGGTCGCGAGTTTAAATCCTCAACCGACGGATCCTCGTGCGTCCAGCAGCGGCTGTCGCCGCGCCTCGGACACTCAAAGCTGCTCAGGATGCCACTTCTCCGGTTTCCCGTTCATCAGGGAACAAATCACACAGTCCCGCCTCAGAGGATCGCTGACATCCACCTTTCAGCGCTGCGGTCCTACGGTCACTTTGGATCAACAGAACCCGCCGGTGAATTTGTCCCGCGAGGTTTAAAGAAATATGAACCGTCCTCAACATCAGAAAAAAAAAGAGAAACAATCTCCTCTTCTTCTCCTCTCTCCGTTCCCTCCGTCCCTGGACGCGGACACGAGTGAAGCGCTTTACGCACAGCGCGTAAAAACCGAGTGGAGGCTCAGCATCAGGGGAGGGGAGTTTATTTCCTCCTCTCTAAAGGGGTGGAGGCGAGGTAAGGGAGGAATGGGAGGATGTGAGTGAGTGGAAGAAGTGGTGGAGAAGTGAAGTTTAGACTGAGTGGTAGTTGTTTGGAGAGGGGGGGCGGGGGGGGCAGTAGGAATGCAGGAAAGGAAAAGAAAGAAGAGGGAGGAAGATAAAGAGGAAAGAAATAACAGTAAAAAGATGAAGAAGGGAAAGAGAGTAAAAGAGAAAGAGGAGAGAAGATGCAAAGTAAATGAAAGTGAGCAAAAAAGAGGGAAGGAAGTGAAAAAGAGGAGAAGATGAGGATATAAAGGAGGGAGCTGAAGAGATGTCATCAGAATCCATTTAGAATGTTAGGAGTCACTGCTGACAGAACATCAGACCCTGGTGGAGGTGATGGTGTCACACAGTGGAACCAGTGGTGATGTCATAAGTCTCTGAGTTGATATGATGATTAAACTGAAAACATGATGATGTCATGTCTGCCCCAGCAGCTCCAGGTGGTCCCATGGACACCATTCGTTAAACGACACTATTCATCCTGGTTCAAGCTGAATTTAATTTGCTCTCATCACAACAGAGGATAATAAAAAACATCCCAGCACACATTTCACTGAGAGAGGATCACATTAACGAGACCCAGAAGACCCCCCTCTTCTCTGAGGGCTGCACTTGTGTTGTTTCCTTCAGGAGATTTAACCCCGAAACATCCTGGTCATCAGCTGCTTCGAGCTAAACCTCCACCGAGGCAGATCAGGTTCCCCCCCTGTGAAGCATCACTACTTCATGCCATCTCCCTGTGGCACACCTTGTTCCATAGAAACGGTTCAGTAGGGTGGAATTAACCTTTTTCATTTACGTTGCTGGAGAAGTGGGGTCGGTTCCCCTCTGCAACGTTTCTGCTGTTTCCTCTCTGGTTATTTTACTTTGTGGTTTTAGTGCTCAGACACCAGAGACTCACACCGGTGGATTTCACCACATGTAAATAACAATATGTCACAAATTCTGGATTTACAGTGTTGGAATATGTCGTCCTCATTATAACACAACAAGAGGAAAACTCTATATTTATAATATTATAAAGAATACATTTTCTTTATATTTAGTCCCTCTGAAAAGGCTTAGAATTAATTTAAAATACAGAATACAGAACAGAGTGTAACAAAGACGCCTCTATAAGGTAAGTGTAGATGAATATTGATGAGTCACATTAAACCTGTGCGCGGCTGCATCCTTTGACGTGATGAATCTGGAGAGGAGTTGCCGCGTCACGGTTTGACATCGAGCAGTCTGTCATCAGGAAGCCTCGTTCGCGTCCACCGTCTGTGTTTGCAGCAGCTCAGGCTGTGTGTGCACAGGCGTGAATATGTTTCACGCTGTGAAGAGCTGCAAAGACTCTGGAGTCAGCAGAGCGTTAAGGATCATCACTCAGAATAGAAATGGAGGGCAGGGTGTAGGGATGGGGGACGGACTCTCAGGACATCTGTGCTTCAAAATGATGGACTGGAGGCTGTTGGTTCAGTCAGGAAGGCTAATTATTTGCACACTTAGGATGACATGAGAGAGACATGATGGTTGAGAAATGATCGTTTCCTCATTAGAGGCATCAGCTGGTTACATGGATCCAATAACACATCTTGCTGCTCTTTTTTTAAAAGCGGATCTCTGTCATTCATCACCTTCCACCTCGATCTCTGTACAGTCTTCATTGATTCATCAGCCACCACCACCACCACCAGTGTCTGGACTCGGCTGCACCTCCCTGAAGAGTCTAAGCACCAAAGTCTCATTATAATATCATCTGCTGCCATAAACAATAATCTCTACTGCATTCAGTCTCTCCTAATTGAAATATGTCTGTGGCAGCCTGGAGAGGACAAAAGTGAAATTACCGTAGTTTTCTCTGAAAGTCGTTTTGGCGCCTTAAGCTACCGCCTGCTACCGTTAGCATCAAATAATCATTATTATTGTGTTGTCAGCAACAAACATACCGTATAGGATTCATACTCACTGTTGGTTCGGTTCTCCGGAGGAAAATATTTGATTTAGTCCCTGACTTTACTGAATTTGCATACATCATTTTTTATTCCACTGCCCAGAAATATATTATCTGGAAACGTGGAGGAAATTAAGAATAAATTACCTGCAGACAAAAGCCTCTGGGCTGACGGCAGGCATACCAACACGGAGCCAAAGGTGTCGTTAAAATATCTTTATTGATTAGAGTGTATCTGATCCAAATATCTGATAAAGTATCACAAAAAGAGGAAAACACCCGACTGGTGAGGGTTTGACTGCAAAGATTCCTTATATAGACAATTATGGGGCGAAGAGGCCAAACCAGCATCTCCCACAATAGATGTACAACAATACACTAAATCAATGTTCACAGTATTAATTATAAATTATATTATATTATCATTATTATGATAACTCACATCACTTCCTGCTTAATAAATTATCTGCTCTTCCATGTTTTCTTACATCCAACATGACCATCCAGGACATCATGGCTCTCTAATGGATAATTTAACAGCATCAGAGGTTGACCTCATTAAAAGGCCTATTAAGAGCATTGGCCTCTCTGCCGTTTGTCGGATGAGCCGATTAATCATGCTACTGTGCAACAAGCGCAGACACAGAAGCACATTTACCTCTAATGTTGAGGCCAATCGAAGCCTCTGAAAGCTTCAGCGGAGCGGTTTGCTAATGGAGCCCATGTCTCTGAAGCCTGACGCTCAAACAGGTACAGCTTTACTGAAAAGATAACATGTAAGCACAATGGTTCCAGTTTTATAGTCCAACCGACACGTCTGGTGAACAGACTGTCAGCCTGGCTCAGTGCTTTTGGTTCTAGATTAATTATTAGAGAACAGAACACATGCAGTTCTACAGTAAGTATGACTTTATGTAATAAGTGAGCTCAGAGCTGAGCACTCAGACGAAGCTGATCGGTGAGTACGGATGATGATTTTTCTTCATCACGCGTATGGATAGACACTTTTTTCTGTATCAGATACTCGTTTACACACCTCACCTGACTACTGATTGAATGAACAGGGAAAAGGAAGAGACGGCAGGGTGAGGGATGACTTCAGTCAGAGGCTGAACTCAACACACTGTGTTCATTCTTATGGCTAATGTACAGCCAGGTATTCTCTCTGTTTAGGGACAGTAAACACAACAAACTGTGCAGTAAAACTTCCATGAATAATAATAATGAAGGACAAAGATTTCACTGTCTTTTGTTTGAACATTAGCACAGTTTGAGAGGCTGAAAAAAGCTTTTTATACAAGAGCTGAGAGAAAGTTCTTTCTTTTCTTTGAAACTATGTTGTGGTTGTTTTTGATAATTACCAACAGGTTTGGTTCCCATGAGGTAAAACTTCTATTGGGGATAAGTTCCTGTAGGGGTTGCCATGGAAGCCAAAAAAGGGGCGTTTCTAATGATGGGTCATTTTTGACCAGGAACACCAAGGGTGAACACAAGTTCAATAAAACACCCAGGATTTAATAAAAATTCTCAAAATGTATTTTGTGTGTTCAGATGTGTGAACAAAGTCATGGAACCTGATGACAAACAGAAGAAATTAACAACATTTATTTAGAGAGAAAACCTTTAAATCGGTCAGATTCGACATAATATTTGAGCAGAATTTCTCCCGTTTGTCGGGGGACAGAAATCCTTCAGGACTGACTCTCTGCTTCCTACAGCAGCCCGGATCCCTCCTGCTGAGGAAGAGGATGGATCGTCCTTCTTCGGATCACCAGCTCAGTGTGTATAACAGAATTCAGGCTTCATCTACCAACACTCAGTCTCCTACACAATAAAAGGTCAGACGTGCTCTTTAAGTCAAACTGAGAACATCTTGGATTCTTGAATAATCATTTCCCACGGTTGTCATAAAACACACAAACACACACAAACACACACACACACACACACACACACACACACACACACACACACACACACACACACACACACACACACACACACACACACACAGCAGTGCTGTTTAAAAACTTTGTGTCCACGGTCTATATTTGTCGCGGCGGCGGTGCAGCTCTCGGAGTCTGGGATTAGAACACAGCTCAGATGACGGCGGCTGCCTGACGGAGCAGAGGGGTAAGTAAGAGACATGGAAAATACAGCTGCACCATTCTACGTTTTGTCAGCAGGCAGTGGAAGCATCCTGTCTGGATGTCCTCTCTTACTCTTTTGTACTTTACTCGAGTATTTATACTTTTTCTGAGAGTTTCGGGTCAAACTCAAACTGACGCTGCGTTTACATCTTCATGTTAAAGTGAGTTTTTGATTTTAAAAAAGTGTGTCAGGTTGATGGACGTCGGCTATGAAACTCACATAAATCTTGCAATGCAGGTAACTTAATGATGTTAAATGAGACGACAGCTGCAGAGCAATTTAAACACATGCAAAGTGGTTTATTTATGCTGAAATAAATCAGAGAGCCAGCAGTAATTTAGGGGACAGAACCACAGACTGTGGAAAAGTTAAAGAACATCAATATTGGATAATTGTGGAGAATCCAGGTTATATTAGGTGACATTTAATTACTACTATTTAGGATAATCCCTTTATACAGTATGGAAGGCTGAAGGTCGGAGAGATGCTGAGATTTGGTTTAATGAAAGTAGACCCAGGTCTGCTGGATTTTCCTGCTCGTTCAAAAGTTCGGAAGTCTTTCTTCCGACTTCAGTGAGTTCATGACCCGTCATTAGAAACGCCCCTTTTTGGCTCCAATGGCAACCCCAATGGGAGGTTCTTTTTTTAACTTTATTTAACACTGAGTGATGAGCAAACATGTCAGTTTTTCAATGAATAATAATAAACTTTAAACAGTACTTTTCATACAAGAGATTTAACACAAAGATAATAAGAATGATAGTAACAATGCTGCATTTAAACAGTGTAATATTAGTATATATTGTCTGTCAGTGTGATGTCATCATAACTGTCATATTTTTGTATCCCCATGATGCTGTTCTTCAGTTGTTCATGTATAAATAAGAAATAAAACCGATGCCTGGTTTGTCAGTTGTCTCATTACAGACTCAGATTAGATGTGTTTTTATTTGTGTTATTAGGATGTGATTGTGTAGATATACATGCAGATAGTAAAGCTGGAGCTTCTGTTTGTTGGGCTCCACCTTGGTGGAGGTTTGTGTCTTTCATTCCATGAACAGACCTCTAATCCATGATGATCAGTTTATACTTAACCTCCACCAAAAATCAGTCAGTGCTAGAAAACCAGGAGTTCAACAACAACAACAACAACAACAACAACAACAATAAAAAACCTGCATATACTTATTTACATTTAGTTACTATTGAATATTTGCCTGTTTCCACTGTTTATTGTCCAACCATTGTTTCCTGCACTGAATGCTGTTTACATACTTATGAAGATTTTCTCCCTCAAGGAGAAAACTGAGGTTTTCTCGTGACAAACATCAAACTGCAACACCTTCAGTTGAGTTGAGGAAAGAGATGTGATGCTGAGCTTGTGTGTAGGATGTGTTTCCTTTGTGTGAGAACCAGACAATGTCCAACGTCGTACTGCTCAGCAGTGGAGACGAGCTAAACGTGTGCAGAGATCCATCTTTTCACTGCCACACATTTACTGTTCCCACACAATTCGTCCTTGTTGCTGCACAGACAACAACATCGCCTCAACTTATGAGTTTCTGTGAGGCTCCATGAAGTAAAAAAAAAGTTCATCTGGTGGCAAAGAGGAAAGAATTTAACTGGAAAAACATCAATGATTCCTCATATTTTATTTGGACAGATAATAATAATCATGAAATTTTAGCCGACGATTGTCATACAAATAATTGCGATAATGATTAAGTTGTTGTTCTTTACACCTTTACGATGTAACAGTTTAATAATAAACAGCATAGCGTGATGTTGCAATTGGCTTAAAACCAAACTAAATGATCAATGAGGTTCACGTCAATCGATGCTCATCTACAGTCGGCGGCGCTAAAGGCTAATTTAGTTCTCCACTCATAGCAGAATAAGACTAAGCTCAGCTAACAATACCAGCTACATGAGCTAATCTTAAGACAACACATCGGAACAGTCTGCTTGATCTTTTATTAAAGGCAGCGTGTTTCTCTGATAGCAAAGAGCTAACAATGACATCAAGCTAGTAGAGCAAGGAAGAAAAAGTCCAAAGCAACAACAGTTTTCTAATATCTCTGTATGATACTTATGTCAAGTGAATGTGGAAATGTTAGCATTGTAGGCATGTTAGCGTCCTGGAATGAGCTCAAAGCAGGGGGGTGGGCAGAGCTGTGTTTGAGTGTTTAAGACTCAAACTCTGAGATTTTGGTTGGTTCTAAATATAAAGTAACGTTTCTGTGTGACACAGCGATTCGTAAAATGTAGTGAAAGCATCAAACTCTTCACTTTTAATGCTCCTCTGAGGCCTTGAGTCTCCTTTTGAAATCACATCTGATGAGTTAAATAGTGGCAGACTTGAACACATGTCCTCCCTCAGAAACAACAGGGGATGAAGTGGTGTGTAGCCTAGCATGAAACGGCATCGATGAATCCTCCTACATGCTGATGCGTGACTGAAACAGGCCTACACACATCTCTAAAGCTGGTCCCGTGAAATAAAACATATAAGCTGTGTGTCTGAGAGATTCCTCCTCTGCGACAATGAAACCTGTCAACACGTCAAACACTGAAGATTAGCTTTACGCTAGTGCAGATTTCTCCACCACAGAGCTGTGTGTGGTGTGTTTCACAGTGTGTCAGACCTAAAGATGGTCCGGACAAGTCGAGCTGCCTCCCTAGTTAATAAAAACCACTATCTTCTCATGTTTTACTACACAATGACATTTATTTTGAAAGTGTCTTCCTGGCTGGTGGTTTGTGGGGGACTCCACAGAAGGTCTAACTTCTGCTGTAGGATAAAGACTTGGTTTTAGGCTAAACCAAATTTTTGGTTGCATTAGCATTAGCACATAGACAATACTGTGACAGATCTTCTCATGTTAAGTTTCGAGCTGCAACCAGGAAGTCGTTAGCTTAGCTTAGTTTTACATATATTTGAGATCATTTTATCACTGTATTGTCTTGCTTGTGAATAATTTGCTACGCTAACAACAAAGTAATTTTCAGTCCTTCTTAAATCACACAGGTTAACACTGTTTCCCTTCCTTTAATGGTTTCCATCCAGTCTCACGAAAACAGAAATGACTGATTGTTACGCACCACAGTAAAGTGGCCCTAAAGGGGGGAACAATTTACCAGCACTGACCCGAAACAACCACAGAAAGACGCCTTCAAAAAAGAGCAAAACCAGGGGATTTCAGTTTTAACTCAAATGTCAGGATAAACACATGAGCTGAGAAGCTGCATTACTGCTCCCCTGGTGACCTCAGCAGATGTCATAGATCCTTTTAAAGCGCCGTCATATTGACTTTTTTTCTTCATTTAGTGACAGGTGCTAATGTCGTTACCTGCAGCAACTCTGCCTCCCAAAATGAGAGTCGATCCTCCCTCAGGAGGGAGGCATCCGCCCGGTGCTTCTTGCGACCGGCCTTTGCATTCATATTGATTATTTTACATTTGCTTTTCAGATGCTGCAGCTCCACAACAGTCTGACTCTTTTCTATCCTAATTTAAAAATCTTATTTAATCCTAGGATGAACTTTTTTTTTTTCAACAAAATCAAAATACCAATAGGCTGCTATTGGTATTTTTTTCTCTTGAAAGTATAATTGCACTCAGTAGAGCTCATACTCAACTAAAGCCAAATACTCCTACATGTGTGTTTAACCCCCCCAGAGCCCCCCAGCCCCCCCATACATCCATACAAAGTTGAAGGGAAATTGATTCAGCAGTTTCTGCAGAATGAGGGAATATGTTGGAAGAAGTCTTATCTGAAGTTAGAGGAAGTTACATTAAAATAAGAAAGGAAAAAAAACACTTTATGCTGATCTCCATCGACTGCCCACCAACCCTTCTGCTGTTTTATCAAAATGCAGCAGTATATCAATGCATTATAGATGTGTGTGTGTGTTCGTGGGGGGGGGGCACAATAATCTGCCCCTGTTCATGGCTCCACTTTAAAGTTTCATGTATTCTTCCCTGCCAAATTTCCAACCCCTCAACCAAGTTCAACAAGTAGTTCTTATAAAATCCTGCTAACAAATAATAATAAAAAATAATAATAATAACTCTTGAAAGAACTAGAATGAAACTCTGCAGAGCAAAAGCCTCCATCAAGACCCAACAGTCCCCTTAAACTCAATCAGGCCTCATCTAAAATCAAACCCACAGCCTGTGAACCAAGACTTAAAGATACTGGATTTGCAGGGTTACAGTGGTTAAAGCTCGCCCCCCATATATCGAGGCTATAGTCCTAAAGCGGTCGGCATGGGTTTGGCACCCGTAGCCATTTACCACTGGTCTCTCCTCCACTCTCTCTCCCATATTTCCTGTTGCCTCTTTGACCGTCTTTATCAAATAAAGGCAAAAATACCCGACAAAATAGCTAAAAAAAAGGAAAACAAATTTAAAAAGACTTAAATCTGGTGGATCCGGATTGTTATTTAGATCCACACCAAACTGCACAAACACATCCATTCCAACATCTACATACACCAGATGTTTATCATTAAGAATCGTGCATCAGTCCCGGAGAAACTAGAGAAAATATACAAGAAAAGTTGAAAAATAAATTCCTGGATCCACACCAGACTTTAATGGTTGCTTTCCAGGCCCACGTTTCATCCTTCTGTCCAGTTTTGTAGGAATCCATTCAGTCGTTTTTGTGTAGTTGTGGTGACAAACCAACAAACAGGTGAAAACACATAACCTCCGCTGCAGACGTAAACATGAGGGGCCACATCTGAAGGGACACAACGCAGCAGAGTGGTCTGTGCTCGAGTCCCGCTGATCCATCATGACACCCTAGAACTTCATTAAAAAACATGACCTCCAGCCAAGTTAGTGACGGGGGGGGGGGGGGGG
This sequence comes from Chaunax sp. Z400, assembly GCA_037577475.1. NCBI lineage: Eukaryota > Metazoa > Chordata > Actinopteri > Lophiiformes > Chaunacidae > Chaunax > Chaunax sp. Z400. The sequence goes on from CM075183.1 coordinate 21,303,993, forward strand.
GGGGGGGCTCTCCAAATGTTTTCTCTCATTATGTGTCAACTTCAAAATAAATTGCGTGGATAATTTGTTTTCCTGCTTCCAATTGTCACTGGAGAAAACAGAAAGATGCCATTGTGTGTGTCTGTGTGTCTGTCTGTGTGTGTGTGTCTGTGTGTCTGTCTGTCTGTGTCTGTGTGTGTGTGTGTGTGTGTGTGTGTGTGTGTGTGTCTGTCTGTCTGTGTCTGTGTGTGTCTGTCTGTGTGTGTGTGTCTGTGTGTGTGTGTGTCTGTCTGTCTGTGTCTGTGTGTGTGTCTGTGTGTGTGTGTGTGTGTGTGTGTCTGTGTGTCTGTGTGTCTGTCTGTCTGTGTCTGTGTGTGTGTCTGTGTGTGTGTGTCTGTGTGTGTGTGTGTGTGTGTGTGTGTGTGTGTCTGTGTGTGTGTGTCTGTCTGTGTGTGTGTGTGTGTGTCTGTCTGTGTGTGTGTGTGTGTGTGTGTGTGTGTCTGTGTGTGTGTCTGTCTGTGTGTGTGTGTGTGTGTGTCTGTCTGTGTGTGTGGACGAGTGAATATTGATGTTTGTGCATGATTTGGTTTGATGATAACAACAGAGGACAGAGGTTGTGTTGTTCATGAAACCAGCAGGATGGATGATGAACAACACATCACTGCACATCAGCTTAAAGTTAAGGTTATTCATCAAATCTGTATGTAGATCTTAATTCTAACTGTCCACAGTGAGATGATAAAAGCCTTTTTGCTCGTTTTCTTACGCTTCTATTCTACATCTGTGACGACTTTGTCTTTTTAATCCATCCTGATTGAGTTTGAAACGTGGAGCTGCGAGGAGAGACGATCACCAGCCGTCTTCCACCGAAGCTGACGAGCATTTCTTTCTTTTTGCAGCTCCGAGACTTTTGTGAATTTTTGGTCAGATCCCAGCAGGTCTGGAAATCCTCTAAAAAAAAACAGCCAACATCAGAAGCAGCAGCAGCAGCAGGGAGTCCAGCTTCCTGCAAGCGAGGAGGAATGACGGAGACTGCAGCGCTAAGAATACATTGAAATGGAAATCCTTTTTTTTTTTCTGACATGCCAAGGTTGTTGGTTGTTGGTTGTTGTCAGAGTCAACACCATCTCTCCTCTCACAATGCTTCCCGTGGGACGCAGCAGTCGCTGGAAACATGTCCAGGATTTAAAACCATTACATCGTATTTGATGTGATAATCGCAGCTTAATATCACTTTAAAGAGGCACAGAGCAGATCTCCACAACCGTTTTCTTCATGCTAATAAATTCCATGAAAACCCAAAGCAATAAATGGAAAAAATATTACGAGTTCACTGTTTCTCCTGTTTGAGTAACTTTGTCTGAAAACTGCTTTATTTTAAATAAACCATTTAATTCACAGATAAATATCCAAAGCGAATAAATGGGCTTCGAGCCGAGGGTCACAGAAGGGACGGGATTGAAACACAGATTTCAGAACGGGAGCAGAAGGTAGATGAGGAGACCTGAAGCAAAGAAGACCAGGATCCAGACCAGGATCAGGATCAAACGAGGTCCCAAACCAGTGTCCACAAACTGACAAATGTTCCTCAAAGGCTTTGCAACAGTAAAAGCAACCGTCTGTCTTTAGAGGCGGATGATGAAGATCTGTCCTGGTGAGAATCTGGTTCCTACTAAACCTCCATCCTATGGATCAGATCTAATGACTCTGCAGCTCGTATGAACTCCATCCTCCTCCACCTCCGACATAAAACACTCACTTATTAATCCCCAAAGTTTGTTTGTGGCTAAAATTCAGTATGAAAGCTCATTTTTCACTGTTGTTGGGATGCAGGCTCATTCCTGTGCTTCTAACATATCTGCAGTAATTAATCGCACTGACAGTTTCAAATAACAGCCACATTATGATAAACACCAACTACTGGGCAACAGAACTCAGAAGGGCTCCCAAAACACTTTAAACAAGTAAAAGTGTGACATCATCTCACATCATTTCTTCATGCTTTCATATATTAAATGCTTAAATGACCAAAGTCTGAAGGTTTGGCTGAGCTGCTCTTTCTCCTTCAGACATGAGAGGAGGTTTACTGATAATGGAACATAATTATCTTCCTCCTCTTGACTCACAGCCAATCATGTCCTCAGACACTTGAGAATAATCAAATGTTGACTGCTTTGACTCTGATTGAAATAGATTTACGTACAGTAGGAATTCTCTGCTGCTGCTAAGACGGCTGCGGTTTCCTGTAGGACGGCCGGAAAAGAAAAGAAATGAGCCATAACATCGGTAAGATCTGTGCTGCACGTGTCTGCAGAGTTCAGACCATCGGCATCATCAGCATCCCAACTGCCTGGTCACGTACGTTTTGTGGAAGTCGTGACATCATCAGATGTTTCAGTAGGACATTATCAGGGCAGGTGGAAGGAAAATATTGGGGTCTTAAAAATTCTGTTTTTTTATTGCTCAGTAAAACATCCGTTCATGCTTGTATTCAAATTGTGTTTATGAACTCATATTCTTCCTGTAGCTCCCTTTTTTATTCAAATTGCAGCAGATTCAGAAATGAAACGAGAACCGCTCTAATTTGTCCTCAAGTAGCAGCGAGGTTTTCTAGGAAATCGGTGCCTAACAGAAGTAAACAGGATGCGTTCAGGAAAAGAGCAGCTTTTCTTTTTCTGCTCTGGATGTAAAACTCATCCTCATGTCAGACCCAGGATGAATGTCTCCTGATTTAAATTTGGTCTCCGCTGTTTTTTGACAGACAGTTTAATCTAAGTTGAGATCATGTTGCCTGAAAATTATCCTGCGTTTCTTTTCCATCCTGCTCCTCTGCTACATCCTGAACCAGCTCATCTGTCTGAGCTGCATCGCCCGTCTGAGTCCCATCATTTCTCTTTCACCTCTGTCGTTTGTTGTAATGTTTCCCCCCACATCCCGACCCTTGTGGAGGGATGCATCTGTCAATCCATCCATCCTTTCCTGCCTCCCATTATTCCCTCTATTCCCTCCAACATTATGATAATTCTACCCGTTCTTCCATCCATTTATTCCCTCCATCTCAGCACCTTTACATCTGAATGACAGGAAAATTACCAGCAACATATCGAAAATACACACAACCCCGATCTCACATCAGGCAGTTAGAACATGTGTCTGTGTGTGTTTAAAATGCAGCATGCAGCATTTGGGAAAACGGGAAAAAGCGGCACTGACTCAGCCAATGGGTCACATAAATACAGGACAACAGTGTGTGTGTGTGTGTGTGTGTGTGTGTGTGTGTGTGTGTGGGTGTGTGTGTATGTGTGTGAGGAGGCTGTTTACACCTGTTTCTGTTGACTTGTTTGTTTGTTGGTTGGTTGGTTGATTAAGCAGCAACTCCAGAATGGATTTCTATGAAGGTCGGTGGAAAGTTGGAGCCCAGTTCTGACAATAAATCCTTTGAGTCGTTCTAAGAAGAACGTTTGTCGAAACAATAATTTAGTGTCTCAAAATAACGATAACTTTTCTAAAGTCATGATTTTGAGACGTGAAGTCATGTGACTGTTTCTTTGTTTGTTTGCTGTGTTGTTTCCACAAGATCTCAAAGAGTTTTCAACAGATTTTGATTATTTTGATTAGCAGGTTAATGCTAGGAGCAGGCTAATGCTAGGAATAGGTTAATGCTAGGAGCAGGCTAATGCTAGGAATAGGTTAATGCTAGGAACAGGCTAATGCTAGGAATAGGTTGATGCTAATGGTTGGAGCAGGTTGATGCTAATGCTAGGAGTAAGTTAATGCTAGGAGCCGGTTAATAATGCTAGGAGTTAGCTAATGCTAGGAGGTTCCCAAGACCAAGGAATTGGATGATGTCACTTCCTTTGAAGTGGGATCAGCTTCACACCAGTTTTCTGTCCAGTTTTACTATCAAACAAGTAAAAACAGAACCTCCTTACAGGAAGTTGTTGTTTCCAAGGAAGGTTTGTTTATTTGTGTATTTTATAAACATGGCATTCTGTTTTCAAACACAGATGTGTTGTTATGGGTATTTTTATGAATAATAGAACCAGAACAGACCTCATTTCTTTCTTCTATCGCTCCTCCTCCTGCTTAGTAACCAGAGAAACCCGGAGCCTCTGTCATCACTTCAGACCAGCGGAGGGTGATTTTGATGCGTGGGCATCAACTCAAACACAAAAGGCCTTTTTCCCCTAAATTACTGAGAAGCTGACGGTTCCTCTTCATGTCGGGTCGACAGTTTTCAGTCTTTTGTGATCTGGCAGGCTGCGCCTCAATCTCCTGCCTGCTGACAGGAAGCAGGTTGGGTGAGTGGATTAACAGAGAGGGAGTGAATCCGGAATGACGTATATGAAGGTGGACAGACAGGTTGCACGAGACGGAAGCAATTTCCTCTAAACTTTGAGGAAGAGTGGAGAATTTATCAGAACAGACCTTCCAGGAACCAGGAAGTTTTCTTTACAACTTTCCTTAGCATTGCAAGACGGGACATTTTATCCAGCTAGTTTCACGGAAGTGCATCAAGTGGTTTAAGCATAATTAACAAAAATAGTTTAAAACAAAGAAAGCGTTGCAATTTTCTTATATTATAAGCTAATATTAGATTATATTTGTCGGTATGGTTCTGTTCCAGGACCTTCCTGCTCTTCCATTAGCCTACATGGAAAGGCTAAAGCAGGGAGAGCAGAGACCCCCATTCAGAACAGAACCAGCATCAGTGACAACAAAAGACACTGATGAAGTCGGACACAACCTGAAAAGGTGGAGCAGGGGTGGAGGTGGGTTGTAAAACGGCCCAGATCCCAATAAAAATATAATCATCTCTTTTTGAGATGTATCGCGGAAAAACACACAAACATGATCACATGATCAGGAAGATACAACTTGGGATCATGAAAGTCGACGTGTGGAGAAAAGCATGAGGCATGAATGGGTTGGAACACCAAGATACACTCTGGGTGACCATGGCAACCATTCCTGACATGTATGAAAACACTTACCTGTAAACGGTGTCTTCTACCTTAACTCAAACCAATCACAATATAGAACCGTGACTAACATTTCATTTATTTTATATATACTTTGAATATGTTTATATGTGTGTAAAAAAAATGTTTTTTACCCTCAAATTTATCCATTTGTTTAGTATTTCATTTGAGTTTTGTACTATTTGTGTTTTTGGCTCTTTGGGGATGGTAGGGGTTAAAAAATGGACAACATGCAAATGTTTTTACTTTGGTAGTTTATAGAGTCTGTATCACAAAAGCGCTGCTTTCAAAAAAAATTTAAATTTAAATTTTATTTAATTAAATAAATAAAAAATGTTTATCACCCAAAACAAAAAAAAAAAGTATGAGGGATGGAAGAAACACAAATTCAATGATAAAACTGGAGGTGAATAAAATCATTTGTACGTTGCAAATGATAAAATAAAATAAATACGTTTTTCAAATCAAATGACAACATCTCACTCTTTTTTAATTCATGTGCATTTATCACCTCCAGTTTCATCAATTAATTGTTGCTGCCTCCACCTTTATACCAACCTCCATCCATTGGTGGAGCCCTCATCTGTACATATCAGCTGCTTCCTGCTGAAGCTGGACACGAACTCATCCTATGACTGATGAACCTGTTGAGGAGCCCTGCAGGATTCTGCTGCTGCTAAATCTTCTCTCACAAATCAAATCTCAAATCTTCACATTGATGTCTGTTTCAGGCTGGGTTGGATCACTCAGCTGCTTATCGGCAGCGTTTGGAGATGAATCATTGATCATGTTCTTCTCAGGGCTCCTGTTCATCAGTCTGATGAAATATGTCACATGCTTCTGAGTGGTTGCTGATGAGGTGATGTTCAAGATGAATTCCTGCCATCATTCCACCTGTGCAGCTTATTTTTCAGCGAGGTCACTTCTCCTCAGTGGTGAAAGACTGTCAGATGTCATGGAAGCTCTGGGTGAAACAGCGTCTGCTTGTTCTTCTGGTGGGTGAGATTAGCTGGAGATTACATGCAGATGTATGGTTGGATGCGTGGCTTAAAAGCAGCTCAGTTAGAAGCGCTCCATCTGTTTTCACACTGATCTCATTCGGTCCGGACTTTCTGACTTTTAAGTTTGATCCAAATTTGATCAAAATTGCAGGTGTGAAACGTCCCCCAGACCAAGGTCCGGATCAAAGACTTTGTCTTTGTTCCGACAAAAATAGTTGGTCTCGGATCAAACTGAACCATGGTTTGGTTCGTTTACAGGGTGAAACCACTTTTTTGGATGGTTCTGACTTCTGGACCAGTTACAGGAAGTTACAGCAGGCTGCCGTCACAAATAAATAGAAGAAGAAGAAAATCAACCCTTGGTTTGGACCTTGTTCCGGACTTTCAGGTGTGGAATCGGCCTTAGTCGGAGAGGAAGCTGATAAACCCCCCCCCCACAAAAAAAAAACCCAGAACAACTTTGTCCTGCAGGAAATGCATGAACACAAATTAGTTGAGGATGTTGAAGATAAATTCCTGGATCCCTCCACAAACGTTTGTGTAATTTGTAATTTTTCGACTGATCCTGGTGACAAACCAAACAACCAATGAAAACTTAACCTCCTGACATTCAAACAGCGACTGTAGATGGGGATAAAGCTGTCGATTCATGTAAATAACTTCTGACACTGAGCTCCGGAGGGACCTCTGTGGCTGCTGAGCTGATCAATGGGGACTGAAATGAAAAATTGATTCTGTTAACAGCCTCATAAAGTAGGAAAAACAGTTAAGCAGTAATTTCTCTATCGGCTTCAAGTGGAACAAAGCAGCCTTTTTTTCTGGCTCTCTTTTTTGTGTGCAGCAGCTAATCATCAGTTTGTCCAAAGCTGAACATGGGGCTGTGTTAATGATTTAATGACTCTGTATGGACCAGGAGAACAAGAGGATCCATCACTGTGAAACATGTGTGCAAACATTGTATAAGGAAACAGCAGCATATGGAGTGTATATCTGTATTATGCATGTTTTTCTTTTGCACCAGTGAGCGCTGCAGCGTGCCGTTGTGTTGTGGGAAAGATTTATCGATTAGAATAAAGGAGCTGGAAGGACGAGCCGGCTTGTTTAAATGGTGTGTATGCAGACGTGTGGGGGCTTTCATTTCCATTTGAAAGTGCTGTTGTGTGTCCTACTTGTACATGTTGGCACACTTGGTTCTCTTATATAACAGCCTCTGTGGCGCTGAGAGAAAACCACTTCCAATCTGGCCTGCAGCTTCGGAGAAAACAAGTAATACTTGTTTGTGAGAATGTCTCACACGATTAGTGCCGTTTGCACCGCAGGTTCATTGTCCTTTACAGAGCGGTGGCTTTTAGCAGGACTTGTTTTGACAGCTTTTTATTCCACCCTTATTGTCTGGAGTGTCATCCTGACGAGGCTGTTTAGTCACACACATACAGTCAGTCAGTTCAAAGGGTGTGAATCAGTTTATTCAACCTTTAAATAAAGTAGATAAACACAGATTTTCTTTTGGGGACTATTAGAAACAGAGATACTGCTGTTTAGATAACTCTTTATATGAGTATGAGAGTCAACAAGCCATGAATACTGTTTAGAAGAGGCACAAAAACCCTCCTAAACCATATCTTTGATTCAGATCCCAGCACTGATACTGGTTCAAGACCAGGATCCACTGATGTACAAAGGGGTCCTTCAGCCTGCTGCATTTAAATTGAGGGACTCACGCCTACCACGTGTGGTCTGGTTCATTTCGGACTTTTCAGGTAGATCCAGACCAAAATTGCAGGTGTGAAACCTCAGGCCAAGGTCCCAATCAAACACCTGGTCTTTGGTCGGACAAAAAGAGGCGGTCTCGGTTCGGATCAAACTGGCCTGTTGTCCTCTGAGGAGGTGGCATCTCACATACTCTAAGTCTGGTATGTTGTGTTATGATGAATTTGGTGTTAAGTTGGTCTTTGAGGAACATTTTTAGAACAACTCATCCGTGACTAAACTACATCCTGTTTAACTGCCTCAACTGTTTCCCACAAGGACACCTTTTTTTGTCTTTAAAAAATAAGAAGACTCTGTTGGTTGTAGCTGTTAACACCACCTCTCTACTGCTTTTCCACCCACATAACACTTCAACTCTTTTCTTGAGTCCGTTACCAAACTGGAGTCCTTGAAGTTCTCTTTACGTCCTGTTGCATATGAAAGGAGTGGACTCAGAATCTGTTGGCATGAGGGAGGACGAGGGTCAGTAGTCTCAACGTTTATTCAAGTTTGACGAGGACTAAAAATACTCCAGCCATCAATAGGCAACACCAAACTGTCTTAATACTGTGTGAGTTTTTCTGCACAGAAATTACCCCACAGGAGATGAAAGTTGTTAATCCTGTTGGATTTAGGGATCCGGGTCCCTGAGGGAAAAAGCTCAGATGCTTAACAAGAGAAGCTCTACTGGTTCTGGCACACGGCATAGTGTTAAAGATTCTGCTGTTCACCTGACATTTAAAGGGAATGGGACACGATGAGCTCATTGGTTCCTTCCGTGTTGTCAGGATGTGGAGCTCCTGTAATATCTTTTAATTGGAGCCTGTTCAGCCATGCATGCAGCCCACAGGAGGGTAAGAGTTGTTCCTGCTTAAATCTCTGGACCCCTCAGAGCGTTTAAGTACAGGCTGCACTTCCTCAACAGGAAGCATAAACCCAACGCGCCTCAGGAACGTTTGCCGACCCACATTTACTTATCTGCACCAAACAGATTATCTATGTGAACACTGCACAAGCACAGAGTCAGTGTGCATCAGAAATACCGTATATGGTTGGCTGCTGGAGGAGGTTTACCGCTACAGGTCTGTGTTTGGTGCCGTTGGTCCATATAGACTAAATGAGACGGAGCAGATTGTGGTCTAAAAACCGGTGAGTCTATGTATGTCATAAAGGAAGGTTTAATGTGTTACTGGACAGAAAACCATCCAGTTGATGCTCATTTGACATTTTCTCTTTTTAGTGCACCTGTAATGATGCTTCATTCATCAAACATTACAGCATCATCAGCATCAGCATCATCATCATCATCATCGCCATTGTACTTTCTATCCAGACAGTGTGTTCAGAACTGAGCTGGCAAATATTGGTAAATTATTAAAAATGTTCTCACAACATTGAAGAAAGTGGAAAAACTGATCAAAATGTAATAAACTGAACAAAGATCCATCACTATACAAAGTTTAATCAATAGACATGAGTAATCAGATTACTTTCGATATAATAAACTACATCATTACTCTAGCTTAGCTTGCTACATTTCTTTTGTACAGTTTCCTGTGGCGCCCCAGGTGGTGGATTTAGTTTTCTTCAGTGTTCAGGCATCATGTCTGTATGACAGCTGCTATATAAAATGTATGTGAGCATTAATATTAGTGGTGTAGCATTAAATATTTCATTCTTCACCCTGTTTTTCTCGACTTAATAAATGCATTCGTTATCGATCCTCCTGCAACTTCTTTTGATTTAGTCCCGTCTCTGCCTTCATCCCTTTCTCACTCCAACTCTCCCCACCTCTGAGACACTTTGGTTGACCTCGTAGCAATTAATGGACCTAAACGTGCAGCAAGTAAACTTCTCTGTGCTGCTTTTGATGTCAAGAACTTTTTATTCATCGTATCTTTTAATTAGCTGCGAAGAAGAACCTCCACCTGAGACCCTGATGGCCTCTCAGACGTGTCTCCCTGTAGACGGCATGCCTCTATCCTAAAGATCATTATCACGCCACTGTGAAAGAAGCAGAGTCTATGTGAGTATCTTTAGTACAGATAATTACAACCCTGCATCCAACCTAACCTCTCTGAATAAAGTATACCAGCAGAAACCGAAACCGTGTCTGACGTCAATGGTGCGGTGTTTTTCTAGTTATTTAAATGACATCAGATGCTCTGCGATGCAATGCACCAATTTACCAGGAGGACGTCTGCTTTATCCATTTTCTGTAACCACTTATCTGTGTAGGGTCGCAGGGGCTGGAGCCTATCCCAGCTGACATCGGGTGAGAAGCAGGGTACATCCTGGACCAGTTCAGGATGTACCCTGAAATGTTAAATCTGTGTTAGTGAGCTCTCATTGTTTGTCAAAACAATCCATCCACCTGATGTGTTGCATGTCAAGATGCAGGCTAAAGATTATGAATATTGCACTGGTGTATCTTGTACCTGTCACAATAAAAGGCTCAAAATACGCAGTTTTATCTTAATAAAAGTCATAACAGACACTGAACTTTGGACCTGGACCTTGGACTGAGTATGCAGGCCATGTAAGAACTGGGATGGTGTCAACCTCCAGGACTTGTGTGCAGATCATTCGATGTGGGGTGGTACATCGTCTGCAACATGAGGTGACGGTGGCTGATGATACGGCACAACAATGGGTCTAAGGATCTCGTCATGGTACCTCTGTGCATTCAAATGCACCAGTGTTCACTGTCTGTAGCTTAGCCTCCTCCTACCATTACCCCACCCCCCCACCGCCACCATGGGGCATGCTGTTCACAAAGCTGACATCAGAGGTGAGCATGCCCAATCAAAACACGTGACATCAGCGGCACTATGTTTGTGATAGAACTGCTTATTTTATAGTGGCCTTTTATTGTGATCTGTGCAATAATCCTGTTGTGTTCCTCATTACCTCATGTTTTCTCCTCTTCTTCTTTATCTCCTTCACTCTATCACTCCTCAATCTGCCTGTTATCAGAGTTTTATGTTGTTCGAAGCTGAAATGGAGAGATAAGGGGAGAAAACATACAGCCACAAGCACTCAGTCCCCCACCAAATGACACGCACATACAATAAACACACACACAAACTCACAATCAGGTCCAAACCTGTAATGGGTTTAGTCAGAGACAGGAAATCTCTCTCTAATTGGTTCTTAGAAAGCCTGTTTAGAGCAAAAAATGAACTTAGATCACAAAAACATGTTATAAATCTAGGAAAGTCAGCCTCATTAAAATACGCATTAAGAACAGAGGGATGCAAACATACTGGAGTTCACTATCAGAACTGTTCTTATTTACCTTAAACATGTTCCATCTATTAAATCTAGTACCGGAAACCAGACCTTCATTGGAAAATATCCTCACTTTGCCTGAAGGTCCTCACTGTGTGAAACGGTCCTCACTTAGTACTGTAAACGAGGACGTATGTTATAAAATGAGGATTATGTTACAAAGCGCAGTTTTCTATTGTCCTTATTTACCTCATCATGACTCCTGGACCCTGAAAACCTGCCCCTAGAATCTATCTATCAAAAAAGCTACCAAAAAAATTGGATAGCTATTCTAGAAAAACTATATTTCACTGATGGTGGAATTTGATTTCTTCCATGGCCCATCCCCCACTCTTCATAATTCAATCATAGTTTAAGTGTAATTGATTAAAATTGTCCCAAAAAGCTCAATTTAGCAATGGTCAAAAAAGTGGACAAAATTCCTGACTCCGCCTCTTTATCTGGATCTGTTTTGAATTTTTTTTTTAAATTGCTACTTGCCCATCTACCAAGTTTCATTAAAATCCATCGAGTAGTTTTTGTGTTATCCTGCAAACAAAAACACAAACCAGGAGGTAAAAAGCAGCAAAAAGCATCAACCCATAATTTTTTCCCATCAATTCCAGTATATGTTGGTAATTTTGGATTCTCTCAGCTGTTTTCTCTGTGGAATGTTTGCTGGGGTCTGTTATGTTTTCAAGGTAACTCATCCATCCTGTTGATTTTCCTGAAAAGGAGGCTGATGGATGTTCTATTGATGCCTTTGTCATGAAATGTTAAATAAGATAGCATCATGTATGTTTGAGACTCAGTGATTCTTTGGAATGATCGATGGATGGATGTTTACAGGAGATTGTTATTGATTGTAACACTTTTTTTATTATTATTGTATTATTCTACTACTAGCTCAAACATTCACCTGTAACATGACCGTCACATTATTAACATATATATTACCATATATTATACCATATATTACCATTATAACCATATAACTGTTATGTTCAAGGGTCCGTGTGTGTTTGAGTATAAATGTATTAATAGTGTGTTGCTGTGGGAACGTTTCCACCACAGATTGTTTCTAATCCGTGTCTCCAGGCTGGACTGTTCACTTTAAACTGGTGTGTGTTGTTGTTCTCCCATCTTCTCTGAGAGGACCAGTTTGAGTTTTACACCTTTAGAACATTGACAAATTACCGTGACCCTGGGTGGATGGGCGGGGCTAGTGGCAAACAAGATGTAATCAAATTAGAAATTAAAATAAAGGGGTGGAGCTATGATTTATAATAATAAATATAATAGAGGGGTTTATGCTATATCTTTATGAATTATACATGAACTACATGATAGAATTTAATGACACTAATGTTGGGTTAATCATTGGATTATGGTTTAATTTAATTAAACAGGGACTGTTGGGCCCCCCATCAATTTATTCAATGATGGCAGAGCTGTAACATTTTAAAGATAATAATAAAAGCTTTAGCTGCTCCTGTCTTGGTTCCTCCTTCTTTGTTTTCTTTATTATCTTAACCCCCCACCTCTCTTTGTTGTTGTCTCCTTTTCTTTTCTTTTCCTCATGTTCCCCTTCTTCTGACCCGGTATGGTGAGTCAGTCCTGTTCAGTGATCCGATGCTGCTCTTTTTCCCTTGAACCCCATTGGCCTCGTCTGCTTCTGCTCCACATCCTGATTTTACCCAGAAGAACTAACAAAAACCTGACATTTAAAGTTTCATCTTTCGGACGTCGTTCCTGTCGTCGATCTTTACTTCAGCTGGTGGGAAACTGAGCGACATCTAGGCTGGTTGGTTTTCTACTGATGGATAGACGACTATCAGTAGAATAATTAACCAAGTTAATACATTTAATTGTGAGATCAGCTTTGAACACCAGCTACATGGAGAAGGAGTCTAAATTACTCTAAACAAAGGGAAATATCTATTTTTTAAAAACTAAAAACATGGCATTTAACGGTCTTATACGTCCATTTTTAGGCTCTTCCTGAGAAATAATCCCACACAGACGTCCTCATAAAACCCCACAAATATTTATATGATTAAAAAACAGTCAGTTTATCAGTCTGATTAAGTGTCTTTTGAACAGACACTGAATGCAGACCAGTCAAAATTCAGAATAAATCTGTTTCTAAACATTTAGGGTGGATGAAATTCCACACTTTATTGTGACTGTTTGTATTTTTTATTTTGTCGTAGATGTTTGTTTTGCCACTTCTCATTTTCTCATTATATGTAGAGCACTTTCTATTTATAAATAAAGTTTATTTGTTAATTCCCTCATAGTTTTCAGTACATAATGCAGTAAGTGTGATGCAGTAAACCAAAACCTTCTTCCTTCTCTGCTCCGAAGACTCGACTCGGATTAAAATAGGTTCTGAACACACAGATGTGTTTCTATAATCTGCTTAGCGACAGTAAATGTCAGGGGGTTGGCGGCGGAACGTGAAATGAGCTGAGTCGGCCGTGAGCAGATCGCCTGCCGGGGGAATTCATGAACCCTGAGTGAGTTTGTGTTTGGATCAGTGAGGGACAGGATGTAACCTTTAGATTACAGCTGGTGTACTTTGAGCGCTGAGCTCTTTGGTTGCCATGTCTGCTGTCACTCCACTCACCTGAAGGATATGTTATCACCTGCAGCTGATGTGGTTCATAAAGTAAAGCTCCACCCCCACAACAATAGACACTAATGGGCTGTAGATTCACCAAGAGAGTAAATATCATCAGCTATGATGTCAGATAACAGTTAGTCACTGTAATATTACACAGTAAATAGTACACAATTCATGTACTATTGGTTTCGTGTATTAATGTATCTCTAACCTTTGTGTCTATGTTCATAATGAATGTTTTGTTTTGCTTTGTCTGTCCTCAAGTCTCTTCAAACTCTCTGTGCTAATGTTTGCATGGCTGAATGACTATTTGTAGTGGCACCCTGCTTCACAGAGCCTAATGGAGTTCCTCACTCCTGCATGTAAAGTTAAATTATTCATGACATAAATATGGGAAGGAGTGTTGGAGGACGTGAGACAGAAGAGGAGAGGACAGAAGACTAAATTAAAAAAATGCAACAACGGAAAAAACTGAGATATGCAATCTTTGCTGAAGCTCCAGCTCCGCTGCGTAGAACCAGCTCGACTCGACTCATCTTTTCTGCGTTTCCATCAGGTAAAAAGTACCTGGTTCTACTGTTTTAGTACCTCCTCCGTTGAGGTTCCAAGTGAACCAAGCAGGTACTAAAAGGTCACATGAAACATTACAGCCCACTGATTGGTCAATGCCCGGCACACACAGAGTATCCTGTACAGCACAAATCAATGGCCGCCACACTCAAACAGCCAAGATACTTAAGCGACTATAATTTTTATTTATTGCAGCTGCTAAACTGAGGAGGTTCAGACGTTCCTGTCTTAAACAGCTGATGAGAGGATCACCAGAGGGGTGCGTCACGTTGAAGACTACGCCACGGCAGCTTCGCACGGCGCCCATCTTCCCTGAGGAGGAACCATCCCTGGATGGAAAACAACCTGCAGCAACTGAAGGGGCTTAAGGTTTGTAATATTTAGGCTAAAGGATGATCTGACTCCAGGACAACCAGTCATATCATGGAATAGTTAGGTCAGTATTAACTCTGGATGGATTTCTATGAAACTTGGCTTAAGGGTGAAGTAAGGAACAGGAAAGAACTGATTAAGGTTTGATGCAAGTATAGAGTAGAGTAAGACCCAAAAGTGTGTATCAGGTCAGGAAATATGAACCTACTCGTCACCCAAGACTCCAGGGTCTAAACTGGACCGGAATGTGACAACAAAAGAATGATAGTCCTGATGACAGTCCTGCTCTCCTTCTGGTTCATTTTCCTTTTTTTAATTGGAAACGAGGTCATGACGCGTAGGATTAACGAGCTCTGGAACGCCGATGGTTCCCTCACAAACAGAAAGTTAGAACCAAAACATTATGATGTGTGACTGTAGCATCCTGGTTTTCAAGGTTGGGGAAAATGCCAGAATGATTGCTCATCCCTGCGGCTATTTGTCTCCAGTAAAAATGTCTTTAAGCTGCAAGAAGTGAGCAGAAGGATTTATTTGTCCCCTCTTGTTATCTCATCTTATATTACATCACAATAGGCTTCATCTTGAGGCATAACAAAGCCTGAGACACTGTCAGATATACCAGCATCATCAGCAGAGATGTACAATGGAAGAATATTCGAGCAGCACAGAAAACGTCCCTCCTGACTTTCAGCCATCATCTGTTTTCTTGCCAACAGAAAAATAAAAATAGACTAAATAAATGTTTCCCCTGATACCAGAGGATTTTTCATCGTTTCTGCTCCTCATCCTCCTCAGCCCTCCCCTCGTAGAGTGAAGAGTATACAGCGACACGTTAACATGCATGTGTGGACCGACAGGATACAACTGTCACGTTAGCTTCTGTTTCCTCAGCATTCACACAGTCACCCAGAGGCTCAGAGCGCCGTGCCAACCTCCACGAATCTGCCTCAGCTCTCTGCCGTGGATTAACGGCCCCTATAGGCCCCGTATACAACCATGAGAAATGCCACCATGTTTTCTGTTCCCTGGATTCTCCCTCTGCTCTCTTTTTATCCTCCCATTTTTCTCTCTCTCTGTGTGTCACATTCTTCCGTTTCTTCTTCCTGTCATCTTCTATTACGCAACAAGCGGTCAAATCACAGCGCCAGAAACAAAGAGGGGGGGAGAGAGAGAGAGAGATAAGATACAATCGTGAAATGGAACAGAACGACAGGACGGAGGCGGTTCAGGAAGCCGTTCTGCTCGTCTCGGGTTCTTTCATCACAGATCCATCTGAGGGGTTGTGTGTTCACATCCCTCCCAGTCAGATGTAAAGAGTCCACTCAGAGCCCAAACCCGGCGTCCACCCTTCAAACCAACAGGAAGGACTTCTGTGGCCATTTGTCACGTTTATGTCGGCGCCGTTCGTGACACTGAAGCCGTCTCTCAGAGACTTCTGTGAAACATGTGATGCATGAACACAGCCTGTCACACTTTATGCACAATGATCTATAACTGAGGGATGGGAGGCGACCTGGGGTTAGCATAGCATTGGCTAAAATCTTACAGGCTTTCTATGATCGCGGCTGCACCAACAATAAAGCTGAACAAAGTGATCAATAATCTGAGTGTTTATAGTTTTGATTACCAAAAAAAGAAAAGTCCTGATTGGCCTCAGTGGCAGTAAGGAAGTGCACCTGTAAGGTTCTCAGCCCCGTCCATTGGTTGAAATACTTGTTTGATTATTGCAGGATAATGAAAAATGTAAATAGGGCAGGAAAGAAGCTGTTCAATTTTGGTGTGGATCCAGATAAAGGGGCGGATCCTGTCCTTCTGATTGGCTGATCCGCCTAGCAGTGCTGCTGAGATTCCGCTCACCTCTTCCTCATCCTCCAGCAAAGCCTCCTGCATTCAACCCTGGTCTCATCCTCCACTCATCACCACATCGTACAGTCAGCCTCAGTGGCCTCAGCATCGCGTTCAGGAAACTTCAATGTCTGTTGATCTTTGTGAATTTTTCCCTCCTCAAATCCTTTTTCTTCCTCATGTCCCAGTTTCTGTGGAGCCTCAGCCAGCCTGTCTCTGGCTCAGTGCAAATCCCTGGATCACGTTTGGCTTCTCGGACAAACCACAACCTGCTGTCAGTTTTCTGCATCACTCATACTTTAAATGAACTGTTAAACTGCTGCTGGGTCCAGCCTCTGCCTTACAACTCAAAGCACACCCAGGGATTTTATTCCACTTTGTTGAACTCATCATTTTAAAAAGCGTCTTTCAACATAAGACTTTGTTTTTTGTCAAACTACAGTTTCTGTACTTGTACTTACTGTATGACTGAGAAAAATAGAAAATCAACTAATACAAATTGATCAGTGAGACACTGAGTCAGTCTGTTTTCTATAGTTTACAGCAGTGAAACATTAGATGGAAAAACATAATGAAACTAAAGCATTCAGAGAGCGCAGACCTCCACCAACACCGTCACTGAAGCCTGAAGCAGCAGAAAATAGCCTCCAGGCCATCAAAACAAAACCCTGTAACAGTTGTTTACCAGAGGTGTATCTGTTGTTTCATCATCAGCATCATCATCATCATCATCATCAGCAGCAGCAGCAGCAGCAGCAAGAAGAAGAGGAGACGCTCACATGTATACACAAATGAAATAACGCTGCAAATAGTAGAATTATTGTATAGAAAATATTATTTTATGGTAGTATTTGCTATATAGTAACAACAACCACGTCAACTACAGCAACATCATCAACTATTTCATCATCTAGATACTGTAGATAGATAGATAGATATAATATCTATCTATCTAGAAACAATTTTTGTAGTCATAGATCATTAAAAACAACTCATTGAAATCTCTTAAAATTAACATTATATTGCTTTTTATTGATAGAAACCACAGCTCACCTATTTACTGACCTTTTTTAATGAGGTGGCAACACTGACATATAATAATATATATAATATCAATATTAATGGGGTGTTTATATTTCTATATCTATGGTCTCAGCCACCCTTAAAATGCTAAAGATCATCTGTTATGCTAAACAATTACTAGAGCCTCAGATCTGTGACTTGAAGTCAGCTGTGAACAAAGCAAAAGTGACAAAAACATGGAATTAACAATGATGTTAATGTGATTAAGACAGAGGAGGCAGAGATGGAGCTGTGGGAGGATAGAAGATGGAAATGTCAGAGAGGAGGAAGAAATGAGTAGGAGATGGTGAAGGGAGATGGAGCGACAGGATCTGGGGTTAATTAAGAAAATAAATCTGAAGAGAGAGGTGGGCAGAACATTATTACACAACATAATGAGAGAGAGAGAGAGAGAGAGAGAGAGAGAGAGAGAGAGAGAGATAGAGAGAGAGAGAGAAACAGGTGAAAATGGAGGAAAAAATAATAAGACAGAGAAAATGAGACTGAATGGAGAAAGAAAGAAGGGAATGAATTTAAGCTGAATCCTGAAATCCATTAGAAGAGACAGCTGCTGTCTGTCATCTGTTTAAGGCCTGTCAGTGATAATCCAATTATCTGCAGGCACATAATCCCATGCTACATTTACAGGTAGCAGATGACCAGGACCACCATTAACAATCCTTAAGCCTTTTAAACTAACATCCATTAACACAGCAGGTCACAGGCATTAGCATGAAACATGTACAGAGCATCAGAATATTCTGATGGCTAATTCTAAAGTCTGCAGCCTGCATGTGCTGCAGATGGAGGCTAACATGGTTTTATGTATGTGTGTGAAGAGATCCACATACGTGTCAGAGGAGTACTTCCTGTGAGGTCTTCAAGATTCTGAATGGATTCCTGTCAAAATCCAGATGAGTCCCGGCCAACTGGACTAGTTTGTATCAAGATCCAAATGTTTCAGACAGGAAGACACGACCGGTTTCCATCGGGATCCAGATGGTTCAGACGAAGACGGGACCAGTTTCTTGATGATAGGAGTAGGTTATGCGGTCAACCAATCAGGTGGTGTTACTTAACTGACGAGTAAAGTAACGTCACCATTAACATCTACATATGTTGGGGATGTTTCTTGTCTAAATCTACTGAACATGAATGCGTCTCACCTGATGAACGATCAGTCCGGGATTTTGTTTTGTCATAGCCAGGAGATTTTCTGGTTGTTCAGGTTTTGGTGACGATGCCGTTGGCAGAGGCGTTTGCTCTCTCTAAGTGTTTTCCAGTTCCTTTTGTGACTCAGAGGAATTTAACGAGACAGAAGTCAAACTGAGAGTCAGATTAATTCTACAAGATCGGACAAGTTGTCTCGTAGAGTCAGTGTGAGTTCAATGATCCTGTTTTCTTTCCTCTAAAGGGTTCCCTTACAGACTGCCTTTTTTTTGCTTTAGAAAGGCCTGATAGGGTTCACAAATTTAATTTAAGGCCACACAACATTTGCCTTCTCCTCAGGAGATGAAGACTGCTGTGGTTAGTGAACAATAGACGTTGACAGTATGTTGCCGTGATAATTGGCGAAGGCTACAGGGAAGAGAAAAGAAGAGACGAGTCCCTGAGAAACAAGTTTTAGAGGAATTTATGAAAAGATGTTCCTTCAGAATAAACTGAATCTGTGTCGCATTGATTTACATAATTGGACATAAGTCATAATGTAAATGTCATTTTATCTCAGCCAAAACGAATCCTTATTTACTTTTTAGTGTCATAACTGCCTTTACTTTATTTTAAAATCTACTCAGGTGGTAATTCTAAAAGTTTAGGTGATAACCTTTACTTAGTTTTGCTTCTTTTTAATAGGGATGAAATCAATCCTCGCACACATAATGAGCCGCAGAGTTTCTACGCAGATTCAGGCTCCATTAGCTCGTTTGTAAGAGGTCCAGGAAATGGAATAATCTCCGCGATGAAGCGATCTCTCACCACGGGAAAGAGCAAGTTGGATACGGAGAGAAAAGAAGAAAAGGAGGGAGAGAGGAGGAGGAGGATAAGGGATGAATTCAGGAGTGAAAGAGATAGAAGTGAAAAAGATGCACAGAGGAGTTATTTCAAAGCAGGGAGGCTGAGAAAAGAGGAAGAAGAGCAATAAAGAGCCAACAGGGCAGAAAAGGGGAAAAAATTAAACCAGCAAATTTCAAATACAGATAGAAAAGTGTGTTTATTGAGTTTATAAAATGACAGGAGGGCAGCAGACTGACAGACAGGCGGGTGGATGGATTTATACATATATTAACAATCTTTCTTAACTGATCAATATAATGAATAGTCTGCAATCGGAAAAATGTAAAAAAAAAACTACCTTTCCAAAAGCGTACGGCGCTCATCTGTATGTAAGCTCGAACAGAAACTCTGATAATTAGCGACTGTGTGCAGCAGCAGCAGCAGCAGCAGCAGCATCAGCATCAGCAGCAGCAGCAGCAGCAGCAGCATCAGCAGCAGCAGCAGCATCAGCAGCATCAGCATCAGCATCAGCAGCAGCAGCAGCAGCAGCATCATCAGCATCATCAGCAGCAGCAGCAGCAGCAGCAGCAGCAGCAGCAGCAGCAGCAGCAGCAGCAGCATCATCAGCATCATCAGCAGCAGCAGCAGCAGCAGCAGCAGCATCAGCAGCAGCAGCATCATCAGCATCATCAGCAGCAGCAGCAGCAGCATCAGCAGCATCAGCATCAGCATCAGCAGCAGCAGCAGCAGCAGCATCATCAGCATCATCAGCAGCAGCAGCAGCAGCAGCAGCAGCATCAGCAGCAGCAGCAGCAGCAGCAGCAGCAGCATCAGCAGCATCAGCATCAGCAGCAGCAGCAGCAGCAGCAGCAGCAGCAGCAGCAGCAGCAGCACGAGGGAGAAGCTGGAAGAGTCGGGTCTTTAAAAGGGAACAATTAACCACAACACAAACTTAATCTGTCAAGACGTTCTGCTGTGTGGAAGGAGCCATGGCTGGTAGAGCATAAACCAACTGACTCATGTTAATATAGTTAATGTCCAGATGGCGTTGTCATGGTGACAACCTCAACTAGACTGTTCCGATTCTGGCTGAATCACATTTACTAATGGATGGCGACTCAAACTGTAATTATTTGAGAAGCTAACACTGTTATTAGCCTGCTGGAGTGGTTAGCACTGTTCTCAGCCTTTTGGAAAAGCTAACACTGTTGTTAAACTGTTGGAGAAACAAACACCGTCAGCCTGTAGCAGTTCATCAGCTAATTAATTCCATTTTTCCTGGAGCCACATTTCTCAAAAAACAAACTCTTTCATAGCCTGAAGCATGAAGGGAGCCAAATTATAAGATTTACCTTCTCGTAATTAGTCCTTACTTATCTTCAGGAACTTACTTTTAAAGTTTGTACCTGTCATTTAAATACACAACACGTCTCCTCTCTGTCTCCTCAAATTATTTTCTGCAGTCATTCATAAGGCGGTGCTCCTCAGAGGAGAAAAGGGAGCTTCTACATTAATCTGCCTGTTGAATAAATGACCACAGAGAAAGTTCATTAATCTGGCCACGAGTCTCAGAATCAAAAATGGTGTCTTTTAATTAGGCAGCCATTAGTAGGCCAGCGAGCGTCCCATCTTTTTTTGGAGATCTGTTCCACTCAAAGCAGATTTCTCATGAGATTTTGGGTTTTTGATCCATAAATTAAAATCTGTAGCAAATGAAGATCTGTGTATATTTTACTCAAAATATTCACGAAATTCTCTTTGGAACCAAAGTCACAATTTATACAACTGTGCAGTTTAACAGTTGAGATAAGTGGTTTACCTCCGAATGAGTCACACG